>SKCR01039850.1:0-61184 GCA_019454045.1 Zanthoxylum bungeanum
TAACATAAAGTAAAAGAAAAATACAAATCTTTTTATAAAAATATATAATTTTTTAATTACAACGGTTCGGTTCGGTTTAACAGGTGCGGTTCGGTTTAGCATATGAACCAAACAGTAAACCGTTTGGGGTGGGAAAATCCGAACCACAAACCGAACCATCAGAAAAAAAAACCGTAAATTCGGTCCGGTTTGGTTCGGTTCGGTCGGTTTTTTTGCCCACCACTAGCGCACGTTAGCATACGGTGTATTTTAGCACGTTGCATTTTAGCAAACAATGCATTTTAGCAGGAAATTTATATTTTTACCATTTTTGTCCGTTTTTCACTGTTTTGGCCCCGAATTTCCTCCAGAGAGTCCTGTTATTTTATTTATCTACAAAATACCTCAAAACATATCAAAATATTCATAAAACTCAAGAAACTATACAAAATATTAAGTCAAAGGAGTGATCTATTTACCACTCATCACACCCCCAATCCTAACATTTTGCTATTCCTCGAGCAAAACAACAAAATAAAATACGATAAAAATCTTTAAAATAAACATTAAACTAAGCCACTTTCGTAGGGATCACAGTTGCATTTAGCTTATGCAATAAGCCTTTAAACCCATAGGTGTCCCTAGTGGACGAGTTGTAGTCCCGTAAGGGCTTACAACAACGATACCCACAAACTTCAATATAAAACTAATCACACAAAAACAAAAAGACAAGAGAAAAGAGAATAAACAAGTTAGTGATTAAACTAGTGAAACTTCTTATCCAAGTTAATAATTGTTTTCTTTCTTTCTAAATTACCAAATAAGTAAATTCTCCGATTATTTTTACCATTCTCCATACACACAACCAACAAAGTATTAATCAACTCATTGTGCCCACAATATTCATAAGTGTAGTTGAAAAGAGAGTAATATTTTTGTCCTAAAGTTATATCAAACTTCACACCCTTTTTTTAGCAATGAAATATTTTTCTGATTTTTTTCATTTTTTTTATTTATATACAATATCTTTCATCCATGTAGCGAACTTTGGGCCAATGACTCCCAAACCAGTTTGCTTGAGGGCACTAGGTGTTAAAACACCCCTACAGACTTAATTACCTGGATTTCGGATATATATATATATATATAACATCTTCAATCCATGTAGCGAGCTTTGGGCCAGTGACTCCCAAACCAGTTGGCTTTAGGGAACTAGGTGTTAAAACACCCCTACGGACTTAATTACTCGAATCTTAGGTGTGTTTTTTTTTATCCCATCGTTTTTTTAGATGCTTCCTCCAATTAAACTATAACACTGAATATTACAAACTTTTCAATTACATCTCATGTCCGTATGTTACCATGCAAGTTGATAATACCTGTCAACTGAGCATATAAAGATTCATTTTAGTCAGTATTATGGAGAATTCACAAATTAAATAATTCAAAATGAAATAAACAAAAATTAACTTGTTATGAAATAAGTTGAGATACGTCTCAGGAGTGGAAATTCCTTACACAGCTATTTTATACCAATTTCACCTCATTAATCAAGTTAAAAACACAAAAACACAAAATATTTTTTTTTAAATTTTTTAAATTTTTTGAATTTTTTTGACTAAAAATAACGCAATAAAAACAAGATACTAGTCAACTACTCCCCTCCCCCAAACCTAAATGAGAAATTGTCCACAATGTCTTAAAAAGTAGAAGAATAGTTTAGAAACAGTACCTGGTTAGCTGAAATTCTCCATCTAAATGAAGAATTAAAGGTTAAGATCCAGATTTATCCGACGCTTCTTACCACGATCATTATCGGACCAATTTACCTTGGAAAAGATATGGTCAATTTGTGGTTCAAAGGCTAAAATTTGGTCAATTAAATCTTGGGCAGTTCTGGCAGTAAAGAGGAGTTCTTTTACAGGTTTTGACACGAACCCATTTCTCCGGGCATCATCAAGAAACACACAAAGAAAATCATAAAATCCATCAGCATTAAATAGTCACATCGGTTTCTGGTGTATGTTCAAGTTCGCCCAAGATAGTACTGTAAAAATTTCCTCCATCGTGCCCAAGCCACATGGCAAAGCAATAAAAGCATCAGCACGGTTAATCATTTCCACCAGTCGTTCAGACATACCTTGCACGATCAGTTCCTCTCCGTTTGATGGTCTTATAAGATTCGCCTCTGCCAAAGGTTTTGGGATGATTCCCAGAACTTGACTACTTCATTCCTGAACAGCCCTTGAAACGATCCCCATTAGTCCAAGATTGTCACCGCCATATACTAAGTGCATATTTCTTTCAGCTATGACTCGACCCAATTCTTGTGCTACCGCAACGAATTCTGCCTTAGAACCAACACTAGTACCACAAAACACACATATATTTACAACTCGTCTTCTTGAAGTGGCTTCCATTTTTAACTCTGGATGCCTTCAAGAGTGCAATGATGAGTTGAATTTATAACACCTGAAAAAGGGTGAGTAATAATAGCACTAGTTCCTGCCAGATCAAAATTATTAGTTAAACAGTATAATATATCGTGAAAGTCAAAAAGGTATGGATCCTGTCGGAGAAATAAAAGAAAATAACAAAACAAATCACAATTATTAGATAAATGACAAAGAAAATAATATTTACAAGAAAGTAACTGCTTGAATGACGTCTATGCGTCAGGGATAAGCTTCACATCCAATTTTCTTATAAATTGGCAAACAGGGTCTTTTAAAGTCAGATTCCCGAGACTGTATTGTTGTCTTTCTTTTTGGAATTGTGTATATAACATGTGAATAGTATGATGCACATATCCACTGGAATGCGTCTCATGTGAATAACATGATGCACATCTTCACGGTTATCTGACACCATTCCTAAGGAACGACAACGAGTATTACATGTCATGCAAGCATATTTATAGCAAACACCCATTCTTTTAGCTCTTCTCTTTTTAGCATAAGTGCTTCTTCCTAAACCAGACAGATACGAAACAAAAGAGTCAGAGGACTCACCTGCCAATCGGACCCGTGCTTCAATAATCCAACGAATATCATTAGGAATACCTTTGATCATCAGAAGTCTCATCTGTTCCAAGCGAGCTTTATAGACTTTCATAAGAGAGTTTTGAGGGAGAGAAGGAAATTGCTTGTGAAGATTTACGAGAACGTCTTCCATCCTGAAATGTGACTTTACCTACACAAATTGAACACACACAAAATAAAACACAACAAATCTGAATATATACACAAATTGCATGGGTTGCCTCCCAGCTAGCGCTAAGTTTAACGTTGTCAGTTAGACATGACTGGCCGAACGTTAGACTGGATCTGAAAGTGTGACACTTTCTTTTTATCACTTAAATGATTCTCCCCAGTAGTGCTTGACACGCTAACTGTTAACTTTGAATGTTTCATTAGTGTTGGGATCAAGTAACTCAACAACTCCATATGGTAAAACCTGAGTAATCACAAATGGACCTGACCACCTTGATTTCAACTTTCCAGGGAAAAGTTTCAACCTTGAAATATATAACAACACCTGCTGCCTTGGTTCGAGTTTTCTGCGCACTATTTTTCGATCATTCCATTTCTTGGCATTTTTTTTTGTATAATCTGGCATTCTCATAAGCCTGTAGGCGAAATTCCTCCAATTCATTGAGTTGGTGGAGTCGATTTTCTCCTACTGTTTGTGGATCAAGATTTAACTTCTTCAGTGCCCAGTACGCTTTGTGTTCAAGTTCCACTGGCAGATGGCACGCTTTCCCAAATACCATTCGATATGGGGACATACCAACGGTTGTCTTATAAGCTATCCAGTAGGCCCATAATGCGTCATCCAATTTTGTAGACCAGTCCCTCATTGTTGATCCAACGGTTCTCTGAAAGATTTTTTTGATCTCCCTGTTTGAAACTTCAACATGTCCATTTGACTGTGGATTGTAGGTAGTTGCAATTTTATGAGTAACTTTGTATTTTGATATGAGTGCATCAAAATATCTATTGCAGAAATGTGTGCCTCTATCACTGATAATCGCCCGAGGTGTTCCGAAGTGAGTGAAAATATTAATTTTAAGGAATTTTATCACCACTTTTGAATCGTTTGATGGCAGTGCAATTGCTTCAACCCATTTGGAGACGTTGTCTACTGCAACTAGTATGCACAGGTTTCTGAATGATGGAACAAAGGGTCCCATAAAATAAATCCCCCATACATCAAATATCTCTACTTCCAGAATGTTTTACAGAGGTCCTTCATTTCTTAACCTGTTCTATGGCACATGTCACATTGAAGAGCAAATAAGTGAACATCTTTAAATAGAGTGGGCCACAACAAACCTGATTGTAGGACTTTGGCTGCAGTTTTATTCCCGCTGAAGTGTCCGTCGTATGGTGATGAATGACAATGTTGTAGGACACTATAGACCTCAACCTGTCGAACACAACGTCTCAGTAATTGATCAGCACAGCGTTTGAACATGTACGACTCATCCCAGACATAATGCTTGACTTCATTGAAGAATTTCTTCCCTTGCTGATGTGTCCATTCCAACGGCCATTTTCCCGATACTATGTAGTTGACATAGTCAGCATACCAAGGGACATCATGTTGTTTCATGGAAAACAGCTATTCATTTGAAAAAGTTTCTTTGATTTTCATTTCATTGCCAGTTGTTTCTCCATTCTCGAGCCTTGATAAGTGATCTACCACTTGGTTTTCTGTCCATTTCCTGTCTCGGATCTCCACATCAAATTCTTATAGTAGAAGCACCCAATGGATCAATCTGGGGTTTGCATCTTTCTTTCCGATCGAGTATTTGGTTGCTGAATGATCTGTGTAGACCACCACTTTCGGACCCAATAGATAGAAGCCGAATTTATCAAAAGCAAACACAACTGCGAGCAACTCATTTTCAGTGGTTATGTAGTTGAGTTGAGCTTCACTCAGAGTTCTGCTGGAGTAATAAATGGTGTGGAAAATTTTTGCTTTGTGTTGTCCCAAAAATGCTTCTACAACAAAATCACTAGCATCGCACATCACTTCAAATGGAAGGGTCTAGTTAGGTGCTACTATGATGGGGGCAGAAACCATCTTCTGTTTCAAGATTTCAAAAGCTTCGTGGCATTCTTTGGTGAAGTTGAAAGGCACATCTTTCTCTAGAAGATTGCACAGAGGTTTAGCAATCTTAGAGAAGTCTTTGATAAATCTCCTGTAAAAGCCTGCATGTCCGAGAAAACTCTGAATCCCTTTGACAGTTGTTGGTGGAGGTAGTTTTTCAATTGTCTGGATCTTTACTTTATCTACCTCGATTCCCTTTTGTGAGATCCAATGTCCCAGGACGATGCCTTCCTGCACCATGAAGTTGCATTTCTCCCAGTTGAGTACCGGGTTGGTATCTTCGCATCTTTGTAATACTTTTTCCTGTTGGACAATTATGACCCATAGCATCACTATTTGTATAGAACATGGTGTTGTTGTACAAATTAATTATGTGACAAATGAGATTGCTCTTTTATCATTTGTAATTAGATTACCAAGATGTATAAATGATAAAAGGTCCATATGATTAGTTCCGGATTGAGATGATATGAGACAATATCAATCCACGAAGGTTTAATCATTAAATATCCATAGTCGTAGTATTATCGAGATTGGACATCGATAATGCGAAATAAACTAGTATTACACTTGTGCGCGTTGTGGGAGCATAACGGCATAATTCTCATATATTTGGGTATATGATACTCATGCAAGTGTAATAGGAGGTTGTGTTTACCGATGGTACGGAAATAGATTCGCTCTGGATAGACCCCTCAGAATTCCATTGGTAGTATGACTATGTGTCTATGGAAGTCCGAATCAAGGTAGGTGTATTTGGTCTTAACTTGAGACTTGCACCGCTAATACTTGCGATAATCAATATACTTTGGTTTTGGTCGTCCAGGGCTTTAATAGGTTCTGTGTACGCCTCTTCTTGGTATATTGAGAATCTAGTGTATTGGGTGTGATGTCGAGATGGAAGTATGACTCCAGTCATAGTGGAGATGATGATCACGTAGGATACAGAACTGGATCTCTTTTATGCTGCAGCTATCAAGATAAAATGACTACGTCATGTTTATCCGATTATAGAGACTAGTTACCAGAGATCCGATATGTGCTTCTTACGGGGCAGACACGATTCCAGCCCTAGGCCTAGCACGTGACAACCGATACTGGATCGCAATACGTAATACTATGTATACTACGCCTGATATAGATCATATATTCCAATAAGAATATTTCTAGAGAATTGGGTAGGCACGATGCTTTGCTAGAAGCCAACCATGTCTTGTAAATCGGTCAAAAACGTAGTATAGGTACGTACGTGTTCGAATAGTTCGACGACCGGATTTACTGTCAACATATCCGGGGATCTCATGGGTCGCTTCTCGAAGATTCACCGATGACGTAGAACATGGTGAAGATTTGTTGCAAATTTTCACATGTGCTAGCATACATTCGTAGTCTTGCGAAGGTGATAGGGAAACTCACATGTGGGCATGGAATCACACATAAAGCTTGGAGCTTGAAGGACCACCATGGCCGAATTTTGGAGCACAAAATCAGCCCAAAGCCGTGAGCCACCTTGGAGGAAAGCTTGAAGTTTTTGTTGTTCCTCGCATCGTAAAAGCCGATAAATGTAAGTATGATTCCGCCATGCTTCATTGTTGTAATCGCACATGTGTTTCTTGCTTGAAATCGATCCTTGGTTAGACCTAGAATCCCAACAGTTCCAAATTTTACAAGCAGTGGTAGAACGAGTCTCCAAACACTGAGAAATCATTCATGAAAACCTCCATATTTTGTTCCAGCATGTCTGAGAAGATGGCCATCATGCAACGTTGAAATTTAACAGGAGCATTACATAGTCCAAATGGCATCCTACGGAAAGAAAAAGTGCCATAAGGACATGTAAAAGTGGTCTTCTCCTGATATTCTGGGGCGATGGCAATCTGATTGTACCCCGAGTATCCGTCCAGAAAATAATAGAATTCATGTCCCGCAAGTCTGTCTAGCATTTACTCAATGAATGACAGCGGAAAATGATCCTTCCTTGTTGCTTTGTTCAGCTTCTTGTAGTCCATGTATACTCTTCATCCAGTCACCGTTCTTGTTGGAATCAACTCGTTCTTTTCATTTGTGACTACAGTAATTCCTCATTTCTTTGGCACATATTGCATAAGACTCACCCACGTACTGTCAGAGATGGGGTAGATAATACCGGCATCTAACCATTTGATAATTTCTTTCTTCACGACCTCCTTGGATTTAGTCTACGTTGATGCTCCACTGTAGGTTTGTACTCATCGTTCATCAGAATCTTGTGCATGCAAAATGATGGACTAATGCCTTGAATGTCTGTTATAGTCCAGAAAATGGCTTTTTTGTGTTCTCGTAACACTCTCAGCAACTTTTCTTTCTGCTCCAATGTTAGTGAAGAAGAAATAATCACAAATAATTCAGAAGAGTTTCCTAAGAATATATATCTGAGATGGCTCGAAAGTAGCTTTAGCTCCAGCTGCGGTGGTTTTTCAATTGAGGGTTTGATTCGCTCCTTTTTCGGTAGTTCAAGACTTTCCACCTATGGTGTCGATTTGAAGCAAAATGGTTTGTCAAGATAGTTGATACATTCCAGAATTTCAGCATCTAGCTCGCTGTCAGTCATGTTGGTGATGCAAGCTTCAAGTTTATCTGTGGGAAGTGGCATTGCATCAGTATCCTGGATGATACTATCAACAACATCAATTCTGAAACATTCCTCCTTGTACGTCAATAACAGTTCGACCTGTAGCCAAGAATGGTCTCCCAAGAATGATAGGTACATCTTTGTCTTTTTCCATGTCAAGGATAATGAAATCTGCTGGGAGAATGAGTTTGTCGACTTTAACTAGCACATCTTCAACTACTTCTATATGAAATGCGAGTGTTCTATCAGCAAGTTGTAGAGAGACTGAGGTAGGCATTGCTTCTCCAATTTGTAGTTTCCTATAAATTGAAAAAGGCATCAAATTAACACTAGCACCTAAATCACAAAAAGATTTACCGATGTACTGTTCTCTAATGGTGCATGGGACGATGAAACTGCCAGGATCTTTCAACTTTGGGGGAAGTTTCCTCTGAATGATGTCGTTGCATTCTTCTGTCAAAGCTACTGTCTCGTAATCTCCCAATCTCCGCTTTCGTGAAAGAATGTCTTTCATGAATTTGACATAGCTGGGCATTTCTTCCAACGTTTCTGCAAATGGAATGTTGATATGCAGCTTTTTGAAGACCTCCAGAAATCGAGCAAACTGTTTGTCCAATTTACTTTTCTAGAGTCGCTGTGGAAAATGTGGAGGTGGAGTGAGTCTTTCTCTATCTTTTTCCTTTGATTCTTTTTCCTCCATCTGTGGAACTGATTCTTTTGGAACTTCCTCAATGGATGCCTTGATTCCAACATCTTTGTTGATTTCAGTACCGCTTTTCAAAGTAATGGCTTGACATTGCTCCTTCCATCGGTTCCTTGGATTTGGTTATGTGTTGCTATGAAGGTTACTTGGCGGTCTGTAACTCTGAGCATTGGCCAGCTGTCTAATTTGATTTTCCAGTGCTTTAATAGACGCAGTTTGGCTTTGAAACATAGCATCATATTTTTTTTAACTAAACTAGCACTTCTGCTATTCCTGGTTCTTTTTCATGCTCTTGGCCTTTGTTTTGTTGTTGGAATCCAGGTGGTGGATAGTTCTTTTGTCCTGAGTTGTTACTCCATGCGAAATTGGGATGATTCCTCCATCATGGGTTGTAGGTGTTGGAATATGGATTATTTCTCTGTCTGTTGAAATTATTGACATAATTCACCGTCTCTTCTTGTTGGTTTGTCTCTGGTGCTCCTCCATATGGTAAACTTGTGGATCCAATATTGCTTTGCGTGCTAAGAGTTTCCATGAATTTGCATATCTGATCCAGCTTTGCATTCACTGCTGTGTTGGCTCCAACTTCATAAATTCCAGCAATTCTTTGGATCATGCTCCTTTCTATTGGCCACAAGGAATTATTGTTGGTCATTTCTTCAATTAAATCCCAGGCATGATCTTTTCCTTTTGCCATTAAAGCTCCTCCAGCAGCAGCATCAATTGTGTTTCTCATTATTCCAGAAAGTCCATTATAGAATGTTGGGTTTTGTAGCCACTTTGCAATCTCATGGTGAAGACATTTTCTAAGTAAATCCTTGTACCTTTCCCAAGCTTCGCAGAGGGATTCTGAGTCATGTTGCACAAAGGATGTGATGTCATTCCTCAACTTTGCAGTTCTGGCTGGTGGAAAGTATTTTGCAAGGAATTTGGTGGCTAGAGTGTTCCAAGTTGTGATGGAACCTGCTGGTAGTTAATGTATCCAAGCCTTAGCTCTGTCTTTCAAGGAATATGGAAAAACCCACAGTCTCATTGCTTCTTCAGTCGCTCAGTTGTAATTGAATGTGCCACAAACTTCCAGGAAGTTGCTGATGTGGGCATTAGGTTCTTCAGTTGCATTCCCCCTAAACTAAACTGACTGTTGTATCATCTGGATGCATGTTTTGAAGTCACAAGTATTTGCTGGTAAGGGAGGAAGTACAATACAGGAAATGAAGCCGTCAACCACCAGAATAGTTCTGTCTCGAATGGGAATTGGTGGTGCAACTTCCAAAGGTTCAGGTTCCATGTTGATCAGTGTTTCTTGGCCTTCTCGCCTTTTCCTTCTCAACTGTCTGGTGGTTCTTTCAATTTCTGGGTCAAGCGGTCGGATTTCAAAGCTTCTGGTTTGTCTCATGTAGTGTTTGAGAACCTGAAACACAAGAAAACAAAAACAATAAGTAAAAATAAATTAGATACAAGTAATGGTATCTAACCTCAAAACTAATAGTGAAAGATAAAAAATTCCACGGCAACGGCGTCAAAAACTTGACTGGCGTAATTACACTCGTATAACGTAAGCGCACGTATCGTTCAAGTAGTATAAAAAGTACGATCCCAGGAGGACTTAATACCTAAGCTATTAATTTATGAAACCATATTTTTAGGAATATCTAATGGAATGATTGTTTGATTGGATGGTGATTTTTAATTAAAACAAGTAAATAAAATAGCGCGAAAGTAGATTGAGGAAAATTCAATATTAAGAAACTATCTAGGGTTGTGAATTCTTCCAATATCTTTTTAAAGATGAAGTGGTTATCTCAAGTTTGTGTAATATATTGGTTTACTAACCTGGAACACGAAATTATGCAAAAGCCTCTATCGATGGTCAGATGCAAATACCCAGTGTAACCCAATTAATCATATGTCTATGTCAACCAAGTTACCTGAATTCATTAAGATTATTTTCCAATTATGGCTACCCCCGCCCGATAGGTATATGTCTATCCTGTAAGGAAATCTATTAAAGGGTTATCTATCCTCAAGGAAGATCGTGGGCTATTAAGTCTAAGGCTGAAACCTAAAATTCCTTTGTCAAGTTTATTTTAAGTTTACCAGATCAATCTTATTAATGACTAGTTAACAAGAAGAATTAAGCTTAGGACTTAATCAATAAACCTTTATATTACCCAAACTATAAAATAACCCCTTATAAACTGGTGATATTGGAAATCATTATAACCCCAGATAACAGACTTAGTTACGACGCATATCTAAGGCTATAAAATCTTAAATAAAAATAAAAGACATAAAGTAAATGCTGGAAATTAAATAAAGTAAATGCTGAAAATTTAAAAATATAAAAGTACAGTAAAAGAAAATGTTGGGGTTAGAGGATCCACTTTTATTACTTCTATTTAGATATCTCCCTTATTATAATATATTAACTTTGCGTGATATTTCCAACCGACCATATAGGCGGTATCCTGATTAAGTCAAATTAATTAATTCCAAATGACCATACAGGCGGTATCAAGTTTTGTCAGGTTAAAACCAATTTTATAATTAAGTCCAACCGACCATAAAGACGGTATCCTCATTAAGTCAGGTTTTAAATAGTTTATATATTATAATTAAGGGAGATTAATCTAAATATTAGTAATAAAAGTTTTACCTTTCACCCCAGCAGGGGGGAGTTACCTCCTCATTACTGAAAAGTAAAGAAAGGAAAGTACTATTGCGTAAAAGTAAATAAATTTAAATGCTGAAAGTAAAGACTGAAAAGTAAATAAAAGAAAGTATTAATGCGAAAATTAAATACTGAAAGCTATAAATAAATAAACAAGATACAATTTTCTTAGTGTTCTTAAGGAATTCTTTAGAAGAAAGTATGAATTACAAATGATATTTCGGCCTCTATTTATAGAAAAATTTTGGCTTCTTGCATCGCGACGCGCAGTTGATGGTGGACGCGTGGCACAGAACTTCCGGAGATGAGGACACATGGCGGGGTCAGCGTCGGCAGCTCAATAATTATGTCGGCGTCGCGACGCGGAAAGTTATTGCGAGTCGCGATGCTGATGTCAGCATTGACACGTGTTGATGATGATTGTCGGCAGCATGTGATGTTGACACGTGTCCGGTGCACGTTAGCAGACTTGCTGTGATGTTGACACGTGGCAGACGCATGTCAGCAATAGTGCATGATAGAAAAACTTCTCTGATTGGTCCACGTGTCTGGCGCATGTTAGCAGTCTCCGGCGCACGTTAACATATGGCGCATTTTAGCATGGCGTATTTTAGAAAATGACGCATTTTAGCAGAAAATTTACATTGTTGCCCTTTTGTCCGTTTTTCACTGTTTTGGCCCCGAATTGCCTCCAGAGAGTCCTGTTATTTTATTTATCTACAAAATACCACAAAACATATCAAAATATTCACAAAACTCAAGAAACTATACAAAATATTAAGTCAAAGGAGTGGGAAATAATGATCTATTTACCACTCATCAATGGGCTGCGCTAATACCTGTATAAATACACATGTAAACTAATAAAAAGGCAAATAACACATAATAAACTAAAAATAAAGTAAATAAAAATAAAAATAAACAAATGCAAGGGTTGCCTCCCCGCTAGCACTAAGTTTAACGTCTGCAACCAGACGCAACCACCCAAGTGGTCATGTTGGCTTCAATGTAGCGGACCAGATAATCTCATGGGCTTTCTTCTTTGGTATCCGCTAGTGAATATGACATTAAAAATAATTTTTGGCTGTCTGTGGTAATTTATCCATGGATGGTCCTCCAGGGTCTACTGATGGTTTGGTTATTGGATTCACTATTGGGTCGGGATCTGTAAATTTTCCGCAAGTGTGAAATTTCGAACTGCACATGCATTAAAATTGGCTCAACTACTTTATAAGTTTTCCATGGATCATCTTCAGGTGAGCACTGACTATTGATTTCCTCTTTTTACGGTGTTTTGGGATCAATTTTAGTTCTGGCTATGGAGAATCTTCTTTGTTTGGCTTAACTGTGCTCATCGGTTGTTTGACTCTTGGTTTACCCTGCAGGTTGGCTTGAATATATGGAGACATGTCTAACTCATGGTTATCATCTACTGCAACTGGTTTTTCTATAATTTCTATCCAACGATATTCTTCATCACCTTGAGGACTCGGCATGGCTTGGAAAACACTGAAGGTGACTTCTTCATCTTGAACTCTCATTATCAGTTCACCTTTTTGCACATCAATGATTGCTTTGCCTGTGGCCAAGAAAGGTCTCCCAATGATAATTGGGACTCATGATCCTCCTCCATATCAAGAACAAGGAAGTCAGCAGGAAAGTAAAACTTATCCACTTTAACCAACACGTCATCTATTATTCCTCTCGGGTAGGTGAGAGATTTATCTGCTAACTGTAATGTGACTATGGTTGGCTTTGCCTCACCTATGCCCAACTGTTTGTAGATGGATAAGGGCATGAGATTGATATTAGCACCTAAATTACATAGCTCGATCCCTAATAGTGCACGGTATGGTAAAGCTGCCAGGATCCTTCAACTTTGGAGGAAGTTTCTTCTGTATAATGGCACTGCACTCCTCTGTGAGTGCTACTATTTCAAAATCTGCCAACTTCCTCTTCTTGGACATCACTCCTTCATAACCTTCAATAGTTTGGCATTTATTCCAAAACATCTACGAAGGGGATGTTTATATGGATCATCATAAAGATGTCAAGAAACATGGCGAACTGATCATCCAATTTCTTCCTTTGAAAGAGTTGAGGATATGGCAAAGGTGTGTTCAGGATGAGAGGTGGTTTATATGGATGAGTTATTGCACTGTTCTCTTCTTTTGTAACTGTTTCCTCGTGAAGTGTCGTTTCTTTGTCTAACTCTATAAGTCCTTAAGACTATCTCTAATCTCTTTCCCGCTCCTAAGGGTAATGGTTTGACACTGCTCTTTAGGGTTGACCTCAGTATTACTAAGAAATGCCTTTTTCTATTGATTAGCTGTGGAAGAAGCAATCTTCCCAATCTGCACTTCTAAAGACTTTATTGTTGCTCTGATATTGCTCATATGTGTTTCAATATTATTCAACCTCGACTCATTTTTCCCATACCTCTCTGAAGTTTTAGCAACAAACGTACTGATGAGGTTTTCTAGGGAAGTTTTTTGCTCTGATCTTTGATTATTGAAGCCAAAATGAGGTTGCAAGACATTCTCTATATTAGCATATGACAAGTTCGGATGATAATAGTTAGGCATAAGATTGCATCTATAGTTGTTGAAGTTCTGATTGTTCACATATTGGACTTGCTCATATCCTCCAACAAGTAAGATCATTCTATTAGCAGCAGCAACTTCAATAGATGGTTGGCCTTGTTGATTGGTCAATGCTGCTAGATGACTCGTGAGGGATGACACTTGAGCTGTAAGTGAAACAATAGGATCTACCTCATATATACCTGCCACTTTAGTCACAATAGAACATTCACTTGGCCATTGGAAATTGTTAATAGCCATATCCTCCAACAGAGCATACGAATCTTCAGAAGATTTCTTGAACATGGTTCCTCCAGAAGCTGCATCGACCATCTCTATATTTTCAGCAGCCATCACTTCTTTTTCAATGTTCCTTTCACAAAAGAAAATAAATTAAAAAAATAAAATAAAAATAAGAATAAAAAAAATCTAAATTAAATTCAAGGTTACTTGGTAATAGTATTAATGTGAATTAGATTAACAATCCCCGGTAACAACGTCAAAAACTTGTTGCGAGATTATCGTACCGCAAGTATACGATGTCAAGTTTTAGTAAAAGACAAGTAAAGAGTGTCGAACCCACATGGATTGTAATCAAATTCTCACTAAGTACTATAATTAGTAAACCTAACTTTATTTAGAAGCAACTTTAAAATAATCTAGATTAAAACTAAAAACTAAATAAGCAATATATCAAAACGTTACATTAAGATAAACCAAGATGTGAGAGATTCTAGAGTCAGGTTTCACCTAGCTATCCCCTATATATTTGCCATGTCAATCAATTCTTATTCAGTTGCATTGTTTATAAGACAAGAACTCTAAATTATTCTAACTCCCTCTCCCGAGTACCAAGTGAAAATATTATCAATTACCGACTTCGGTATCCTTATAAAAATCTAGTAATTAATAATTCATTACGCTATGTGATTCTTTGTTAACGGCTTCAAAGGGATTATAAGGTTCTCCCAAACTCTATAACACTCATAGGTTATATTATCTAAATCCTATTCAAAATCTCCTCTCTCGAGTGATAGATTCTAAACATGCATCATCTTAATTTGTGGCCAACAAACTAGAAGCATTAAACACAAGTGAATATAAATAAACTGAAATAAAACTTCGTAGCAATTAATTTGTCAAATAATACATAGGTTCAAGCATTGGCTATATCATCCTCTAGAATAATAGAGTTAGTTCATGACCAAAGATAAAAACAATGGAAATAATGTCAAGAATATGTTAGACATCATTAGAGTTTAAAGAAAGAAACTAGAAGATAAAACCCGAATCGAATCCCTTCATCTTCGGACGTCACCGACTTCGTCTCCTCTTGTCGTTCTTCAATCTCCCTCATTGGATCTCTCTAAAATATGTGTTTAGAACTCTTGAGTTGTGTATTAGTCTCTCCTTAGGGTTTTGGACGAGCTTTTATATTTATAGGGAAGTCTTGGAGTCATTGTGCTTGTAGAATAATGATATCTGAAGATTCTGGGCTTCTGCCGCAGCGTCGCGATGCCCAACTCTCTGTAAAATATGTGAAGCAATCCTGGTGGGGCGTCGCAAAGCCAAAAGTGGCGTCGCAATGCCACCCCATTTTTCAGGATTAGTGTTTTTTGCGTATTTAGTTTTCCCGCGTGCTTCTTTTGCGTCTGTAAGGTCCCAAAACATGTACAATTGCTTCAAAATCCATGTTCTAATGCTTCCTATCAATCAAACATAAAACAAACTACAAAATACATTAAAATAACCTGAAACCTAACAACATAGTAAGATAAGAATGCACGATTAAGTAGGTAAAAACCGCACTTATCAAAAGCATACATCTTTCGAAGAAAATGGCACCTCAAAGCCGATCACCTAGGGTGGATCGCATATATCAAAAATGGTTTTTGATTAGTTGTAAAGAATCGTGGATATGTCGACATGAGATGTGCGCCTCAGAAAGTTGATGGTGTAATATATGTTTCCTAAGCACAACTCAGATAGCCTACGACGGAGGGATTGTTAAACATATGTGATGACCTCAACTTGTATAGTTCAGAAAGGTCGTTCGTGTTCTTCGTGAATTTGGAGGTGGCCGAATTACGTACATATATGCTAGGCTTATATGACAAATGTGTTTAGACTTAGAGAGCCTCACAATATGAAGTATACTCGTTGAGCACTTGGGTGGTCGATAATTTTTTATAATAAATAATATTCGATATTATTTATCATCAACCAAAATGATTAAGTGTTATTGGAGAATACTGATTATTTTTTTTGACCCAATTAGATTAATTTGATTAATCCAAAATCACACAAGGGCTTTGTTGTAATTTCATAAATATCTCTAACATTGGAGGATATTTTGGTATTTATAAAAATATAATAATAGGTGTGTTTGGTTTGATTTAATTGGATTAAATCAAAGTGGAAAACATTGAACTAATCCATTTGCTAATCTTTGTCTTGATTTAATTGGACTAATTCAAAGTGGACAAAGGTGATTAGTCACACCTAATTTTACATATTGAATTAAGCCTACCTAATATTTGATTATGATTTTTATTAATTAAAAATTACATAAGTTTTGTCATAAATAGCAAGCTTGAGCAAGGTTTTAATTAAGCAAAATAAACTTGAAAAGCTTGAGCTTGAGAATGTTAAACTCGTGAAAGCTAAAACAAGCAAGTTTTAGAAATATTAGCCTAAGTAAAAGAAGTACTTGGAGAAGCTTTGGAAGTTCTCTACAATATTTCAACAAGGAGAAATCAAGATTGGATCTTTGAGTGAAGCTTGCTAGCATTGGAATCAAGATTGAATCTTGGAGACAAGCTTGCAAACTTTGGAAGTTCTCCACAATATTTCAACAAGGAGAAGAAGATTGGATATTGGAATCAACCTTACTAGGAAAGTTTGATCTTCTCTAAAGCTATGTTTTTCATTAGTGAGTTATCATTAATGAAATATATAGTGATGTATTATGTATTAGATACATAATAACATAGCTTGATGTTGAAATTAGGCTAATTAATTGTGTATGAATACTTTGGAAGAATAAACACAATTTGTTTGTGATTGGGTCAAAATGTTTATGTTAGACATAAATATAAAATTAGAGTTTGAAACTCTAAATGAATGCTTGGAGCTATGGCTACCATTCTAGAATAATTTGACCACTTTTGAGTGACCTAGAATTATTCATGAGTCATTTCATTATGAGATTCTAATTTGGTTTGTGTTTTGGATTCAAAATTTACGCAAATACGTAATTAGAAAAAAAATTATATTTTTGTAAAAATATTTGGTATTTTGAAAAATATATTTTTTATTCTATAATATGTGTTGATATTGTTTTTGATATTAAAAATTAATTTTGGGTGTTTGAAAGTATTTAGGGAAGATCAGAAACAAGTAGGGTAAAATACCCTATAATTTTTCAGAGAGCTGATGCTTTGATGCCTTAATGAAATAAAAATAAATTGAAAATTATTGTGTGCACATGCGCAAGAAATTGCTTTCTTGCATGCCATACGCATGCAATGTGCTGAAGCGGCAAGAAATTGCTTCAAATGCTTGCATGCGCGCTTGTCGCGAGTGACGCACACTGAAATTTGTTTTCTCCCGTTTTTGAATTTTCGGATTCCGATTTATCTCTGATTTTTCATAAACACTCGTAATGAAATATGATATTTCATTAAAATAACTTTAAAATATATCAATACTCAATTACCATAGGTTAGAACCACTTTCACTACGCGGGGCACCAATCCGACCCTAAGGGTTCCATATCCACCTCAGCAGATGCACCGGGGAACTATCTCTGAGAACTGAGGCATACGAGTCATCTACCTCAACGGATATATGGTTCCCTCTTAAGGGTTCCCCGACATAAGAATTAACATCCTCATCAACTGGAGGTTCCCTTGAAGGTTGGCCAACGTCTGTTATCCATATCAAATAGACTCTACCTGTGCCCCGAACTCTAGAACGCGGAGGCATCTGAAAACTAATGAAAGATATCAACTGCTAATAGACATAGAATAATCAACCAAGTAAATGAAAATTCTACAGAATCTATGAACCTAGGGCTCTGATACCATAAAATGACACACTCGTCTCATTAGATAGGGTACAGGTGGCACAGAGACATGAAATTGACAGAGTTTCCCCTGTAAAATGGACTAATTTCCTGAATACAACGCTAAAATCTAATCTGTAACAATATATATATATATGATCACCATGATCCATCTCAAAATAATCATCCATGATAAAATGTATATACATCAACGTATCAAATATAGGCTATGTGCTCATATCAAAATAATAATCCACACATGAAAGACATATCTAGAAAATGATGAAGAAACAGCATAGGACAAAAAGAAGGATCTACTAATCTTTTTAACCTGTAAAATTAAAGAAAATAGTAAGCTCACACATAGTGCAATGGATCACAGCTTAGTGCCGTGGATAAACAAGTAACAAGGCAGATCGAATAAGTCTTTTATACTATAAATAAATACATAAATCTGTAAACTGATGTACAAAAAATTTGCTTGAAATCATAAATCTCATTTCTCATAAATGTCATTCGGCACAAGAATACTTGTATAAAATAAAAATTGATCATTCATCTATATACACACTTGTGACAAAATGGTAAATCTGGCAATATAGGGCATCCCTATGACAATAACTGGCATCCGGAGCAAAACTGGCAACATGAGACCTCATCTCATGATAAATCATATGCACATATATTTACATAGAGTGCATCCTAGCATAAAAATCATTTCTAAAATACATGCTCGCTTATCTCAAATACCATGAAAAGTTTCTCATATATCATAAACTCATGATTTCAACATAATCAATATTCGATCCATTCTTTTATAACAAAATAAAAACTTTTTAAAAACTAAATCATTTAATATATTACCTTGAAAAATTATTTAAGAAAACATACATAGCTATATACTTTGAAAAACATCAACGTTATAATTTTATCAACGCATCTGGTGAGCTGACTATAGAAAATGAAACTATGTAGTAGGACTGTCCACGCCAACGGTATCACGATCACCTAAAGAGATAAAAGAATTTACGATAAGGAATATAATTCTAACTAGAGTAGATGAATGAATATGTAAGAAACGTCACTCAGTGGCTCTCGTAATCCTAACGAAATTTCGACAGAGTTCCGTCTATAATACATATTTCCCTTGTACAATCCATACTCATCAAACTTACATTCATATTCGATTCTCAACATACACATATCCACAAACCATTTCAATATCACTATCCCAAATCTCGGGCCTACAATAACTTCCCCCACATATTTTTACTCGACCATATTATCCGATTAAATCCGTCATTCACTTCCAACCACAAGAAAATCATTTATATAGTCTAAGCAAGAAAAATTAATCATACTTTAAAGTTAATTACGTTCTAAAATACATAACACGCATAAATCGAATATAACGATAAATTATATGAAAATTGAGATTCAGAGGTCATTTACTACTCGGAAAGGTCGGTGATCAGTGAAATCACACACGTAACGCAAACGCACGTATCGCTCAAGTAGTATAAAAATATCGATCCCACGAGGACTAAATTTCTACTGTTGTTATTAATTATTGATACTATTTATTTACAGGTATCTAATTAAAGGGAGAATGAAATGATTGCTTGATTGGTTGGTTGAATGTGAATTTGCTAAATAAATAAATACTCAAAAGAAAATACTAAGGAAAATAAATAAAAGATACAAATATATAGGGTTGTGATTCCACACAATATTATTCTAATGATGAATTGATTCTCTTATATATGTGTAATAAATCAGTTTGATAACCTGAAACACGAAAATATGCAAAAGCCTCTTCCGATGGTCAGATGCAAACACCCAGAATAACCCAATTAATCATATGTCTATGTTAACCAAGTTACCTAAATTCAGTAAGTTCAAGTTCCAATTGTGGCTACCCCCGCCCGACATGTATATGTCTATCCTATAAAGAAATCTACTTAAGAGTCACCATGCCATAAGGTGAGATTGTGAGTTATTGAATCTAAGGCTGAAACCTAAAATCCCTTTTCCAAGTTCATTTTAAGATTACCCCATCAATCTTATTGGTGATCAGACAATAAAAAGCATTAAGCTTAAGATTTAATAAACAAACTAAAGTATTAAAACATAATATAATTAAATCAATTATTAAATTCATAAACTCATGAATATTGTATTTCATCACTTCCCTAAATAAAAATAAAATGATGGGGTTGGGGGATCCACCTTTAATATTTCAAATGTAGAAATCTCACTTTATTATAATATAGAAATTATCAGTATTACCCAATTAAGTCAAACCAGCCATAAAGACGGTGTTATTATTTGTCCATAATCCAGCCATATAGGCGATAATCATCTGTCACCTAAAGACCGACCATATAGGCGGTGTCACATTATGTCAAATAAATAAAACCAGTCATTAAGGCGTTATCAACTTTAATCCATATTATTAAATTATAATTTCCATATTATAAATTAAGTGAGATTAATTTACCTTGTCATATTAAAGGTTTCACCATTCCCCCAATGGAAATTAACTACTAAACATAAAAGAAAGTAAAAACACACAAGCTATTATTACTACTAAAAATAAAAATAAAAATACATTACAAAACTAAAAAATAAAACACATAAGATACAATCCTTAATTCTTATTCAAGAAACCAAGGAAAGTATGAAATTTACAAATGAAATGGCTTTGTATTTATAGGTAAAATTTTGCCTCCGCCAATTTCTCCACTAATTTCTCCACCAATTTCTCCACCAAATATGGCACCAAACATGGCACCAAATATGGCACATGTTTGGTGGAAGTTTGACAATTTTTATTATTTATTTATTTATTTTTATTTTGAAAATGACTTTAATAATTACACATAACACACTTTCGGATTTTTTATCATCGGTTATGAATACTTCATAATTCGAAATTATTATGAACGTCAACATTGTCGATCTTTGAGTCTTCTTTAATCTGGAACTTGAATCACCTCAATCCGATATCGGAGTAGAAAGTTATGGCCAAAATACGAAAATTACGCAAAGTTGAAATTTCCGAAATTGTACTTCGTTAGAACGCCATTTCAAGTTTCCAAGCTCTAAAATCCAAATGTAAAGTCTAGTTTTTGGCCTTATTTATTTCATATTTCGTCTTGATTGATTCCATTGAGTTCCGATTTTATTTTATCTGTAAAATAAATAAAAACACATCAAAACGTTCATAAAACCCGAGAAATCATACAAAATATTAGGTCAAAATAGCGGTAAATAGTGATATATTTTCCGCTCATCACACCTCCAAACCTAAAATTTTTCTACTCCTCGAGCAAAATAATAAAATAAAATAAAATAAACAACTTTAAAAATAAAATTAAACTAAGCCACTTTCGTAGGGATTACGGTTGCATTAGCGTATGCAACAAGTCTTTAAACCCATATGTGTCCCTAGTGGACGAGTTGTAGTCTCGTGAGGGCTTACAGTGACGATACCCACAAACGTCAATGAAATGCACATAAAATCAAAATGAAAAATGGAAAAAAAATAAATAAAATAAAAGAAAATAATAACTATATATACAATGTCCTCAGAGAATGTCTTGCAACAAAGTTAAAGGAACCTTCAAAATACAAATTACAACTAAAATCCTTTCATTTAAACAAAGTATCTAAATCAGATTCTGATTGTGTGTGTGAATAGCCATGCAAACAGCTTCGATTCTAAGTTATTAACTAGGTGAGTTTGTCTCAATTCTCAGTAGTTAATGGGTCAAACCAACCTGACTATCTAAAATTGTTCTGTCCACTACAATATGCGCAAAGTGAGGTATGTGATTTTTTTTTTGTAACATCTTTAATCTATATAGCGAGCTTTAGGCCAGTGACTCCCAAACCAGTTGGCTTTAGGGCACTAAGTGTTAAGATACCCCTACAGACTTAATTACTTGGATATCAGATGTTTTTTTTTATATAACATCTTTAATCCATGTAGCGAGCTTTAGGGCACTAGGTGTTAGGTGTTAAGATACCCCTACGGACTTAATTACTCGGATATCAGATGTCTTTTTTTTATATATAACATATTTAATCCATGTAGCGAGCTTTAGGCCAGTGACTCCCAAACCAGTTGGCTTTAGGGCGCTAGGTGTTAAGACACCCCTACGGACTTAATTACTCGGATCTCAGATGTTATTTATTAATCTACACTATTTTTTATCATCATTCCTCACATCAAAAATAGCTGCAGACAGAAACAGATATTTAAGCAAACGGTCATTCATCAACCACTAATTATTTTAACTAGTCACTTTGTCAATTCCTTATTATCTAACTGCTACATAACTATTTTTTTAAGTGCATATGAGTTTGACCTAGATATTAGGTTCAAAGTATAGGATAAAAGTGAAATAAGCATTTATCTTTTCCTAAAACGTTTTACTAAGACAAACAATCTCATCGTTTGACTCTATATATATATATATATATATATAAAGCATGCAGAAATTAAAACACACAAAACATGCAAAACACACGAATGCAGAGAATAAAAATATGCAGGAAAGAAAAAATTTGACGGAGAAAATAAATAAACATAAACAACCTCACCCCCAAACCTAAACCTAGCATTATGCCCAATGCGTTACAAAACAAAAGAATGATAAAGGAATAATATTATCATTATTTATTTTAGGGGCCATTTAACTTATTTTTTTTGGCAAAATCGAGTCATGTGACGAATTTATCCACTAGGACGCGTATCAAGAGTTGACTCCTTACTCCACCGTCTCTACTGAATTGACTTTTTAACTTCGCGATTTTGTCAAACTTTATTCTGTGATAACATTGTTTTCACTGGTTTGCTTTGCTTTAAGTGCTCCATCTATATATTTCCCTGTAAAAATAACACACAAAATTAAAAACTCTACAACATGTATGCACAAAATATAAAAATAAAAATTTAAATGAAAATAAATTTTGCATGGGTTGCCTCCCTACTAGCACTAAATTTATCGTCTTCATCCAGACATGACTGAAATCCATCTGTCAATGAGGTTTCAGCGTGGTTTTGGATGTCCGATTAAAGACAATCCCATGAGCGTTGCTTTTGAAGGGTCTCTTCCAACGGTAAAGTGACAAAAAGAATTTTGTCTCAGTCAGTGCTTGTGTCACCTTCATAAACATTGTCGTTCCAGTGGTTCCTGAAAAGAAAAAAAGAAAATCAGGAGGTCTCATTGTTAGATTTTCTAGGTCAAACCAAGATCAATTTAAGCATTTAAACATGTGAATACATCAAAGTTAAGTTGCGGAAATACTTACTTTGATCGGATATGTGATGCGAAGAACACAAAAATTTTCCTTGCTCCATCATTGAAGCTCTCGGCCATGGCTTCAATTTGTACTCCATGTTGGATCTCCAAGCTCCAAGTTTTGTGTGTGGCTTCCAAGCTCATGGGTTTGTTTCCCTATCACCTTTGGATGACTCTTTTAGTGTGCTAGCACTTGGAAAATTTTCCACAGAATTTCCCCTAAGCTTCTTCTTGTTCTCGGCAATGGAGAAAACAAAAAGGAGAAAGAATGGCCCTTGGCCGAATGTAGAAGGGAGAGAGAGGAAGAAGATGAGTTGTATTTGTTTTCTAAAAACTAATACCAAATCTTAATCAAAATTTCGGTACAAGACTTTAAAGTCTCCAACCACTTCCATCAATCACAAAATTGACAAGTTGTCAATCACCAAAAAGGTGACAAGACACCCATCACATGAATGACTAATGATGTGACGCGTGATGTGACTTGTGGGCCCCACTTGATTCGAAATACGAGTGGGCCCGTAAACACTCCCGGGCTCGGTTTCGCTAATTCCGAATTAACGAATTTTCCGTTGCGACGTAATTAAATCAAATTTAATTAAATAATTATGCCTAGCAAAATTACTATTCACGTCGCTAGCGAATTAATTCTAAATTAACTCGTTCGTCCGAATTAAAATCTGATTTTAATTCCGCGTCGAAATTTAATTTCATATAATATATCGAATATATTATTTTATCGATTAATTCCAAATTAATCGTTCTCTCTCTTTAAATAATATTTTATCCCAGATAAAATATCTCCGCAATTAATCCCAGATTAATTTTCTCTCTCTAATAATTAATCTCAGATTAATAATGTGCGAGTCATACGTCATCGGTGACTCTTCGGGAAGCGACCCATGAGATCCTCGGATATGTTGGTAGTAAATCCGGTCATTGGACTATCCGAACACTACCTAGTACTATGTTTTTACCGATTTACAAGACATGGTTGGCTTCTAGCAAAGCATCGTGCCTACCCAATTCTCCAGAAATATTCTTAAAGGAATATGTAATCTGTATTAGGCGTAGTATATATAGTATTGTGTATTGCGATCTATTATCGGATGTCACGTGCTAGGCTTGGGGCTGGAATTGTGTCTGCCCCATACGAAGCACATATCAGATCTCTGGTAACTAGTCTCTGTAATCGGATAATCATGACCTTGTCATATTATCCCGATGACTGCAGTACATAAGAGTACTAGTTTTGTATCCTACGTTATCATCATCTTGACATCACACCCAATACACTACGATTCTCAATATACCCAGAAGAGGCGTACACAGAACCGGTTAAAGCCATGGACGACCAAAACCAAAGTATATTGATTCGGACTTTCATAGACACATAGTCATACTACCAATGGAATTCCGAGGGGTCTATCCAGAGCGAAGCTGTTTCCGTACCATCAATAAACACAACCTCTTATTACACTTGCATAAGTATCCAATACTTAAATATATGAGAACTATGCCGTTATGCTCCCACAACGCTCACACGTGTAATACTAGTTTATTCCATATTATTGATGTCCAATCTCGATAATACTACGACTGAGGATGTTTTAATGATTAAACCTTTGTGGATTGATACTGTCTCATATCATCTCAATCCGGAACTAATCATAAGGAGCTTTCATCATTTATGTATCTTGGTAATCCAATTACAAATGATAAAAGAGCAATTTCCTTTGTCACATAGTTAATTTGTACAACAACACCATGTTCTGTACAAATAGTGATGCTATGGGTCATAATTGTCCAACAATCTCCCACTTGGCCTATAGCCAATCACTCAAGTGTCCTACACTTGAACTATGTACGGTTCGCTCAAACTTGCTGAGGAAAGGCTTTCGTCAGCGGATTTGAAAGGTTATCATTAGATGCGATTTATACGATCATCACATCGCCACGATGTATGATCCGACGAATCAGATGAAATAATTGAAGTATTTATTTGGATCGTTGATGAGACCATTAATTCTTTAGCCTATGATGTACCCTAGCTCAGCCGCTAACAGAACTACACCTAATCAGATTAGGATTATTATAAATCCAAAAGGCTTTTTTTGCTGCCTCAACTGCAGCAATATTCTGCTTTTGTTGTTTATTTGGCAACAATATCTTGCTTGGAAGATTTCCAACTCATTGTTCCTTTATTCAAACTGTATAGTACCGTTATTGCGACTTATAGTCGTTATAATCGGTTTGGAAACATGCATCAATGAACCCAGTCACTTCAAGTTCTCCTTCTCCATATCTTAAGAAAACATCCTTAGTTCTTCTAAGATACTTAAGGATGTTCTTAACATCAATCTAGTGACTATCACTTGGATTGGCCTGATTGTGACTCCATATGCTCAAAGCATACGAGACACCAGGTCGCGTACATTTATTTCAATGTACGAGTTCTCGGAGAGTGCCAACAACTTTTAGATCTATCCCAGTAGATCCTTATTCCTAGAATAAAGGTTGTCTCTCCCAAGAAATCTACGGAGAATTTTCATGAAAGCCAAGCTTTCACCGATTGTTATTATAGGAATATCATTTCCAAGAAATGATATATCATCATTATATAGGATATTCACTTTCAGTGCGCTCCCACTAACCTCCTTACATACACAAGAAACATTTTCGTTTTGAATTAAATCATATACCATTATGATTATATCAAAACCATAATTCCAAGAATCCAATGCTTGCTTCAATCCATACATGGATCGAATTAACTTGCAAACCTTGTTTGTTTGTTTTGGTACGACAAAATCGTCAGGATGTTGTAAACATCCTCCAAAAGGTTTCCGTTTAAGGAAAGCGATTTTGACGTCCAGCTGCCATATTTCATAAATGAAACATGCAGCATTAGCAAGCATTATCCAAATGGATTTAATCATGGCAACGAGTAAAAGGTTTCATCGTAATTGACACAATATTGATAACGATACCTTTTCGCTACAAGCCTAGCTTAGTACGTTAGTATGTTGTCATCCATGTATGTCTTCCTTGAAGACTCATATAGTACCAATAGGCACAATGCCTTTCGGTACAACAACCAGTGTCCAAAATTGGTTGGTATACATGGAATCCATTTCGGGCATCATGGCACTTTGCCATAATAGGGAGTCGATACCTTGTATCACTTCCGCATACGTAGTCAGTTTGTATTCCTCAATAAGATTGACATCTTTATGAGGTGAGATCAGAAACTCATACCTCATAGGTTATTTTCTGACTCTCTCCGACTTACGTGGTTCTTGTGTATTCGAAGATTATTGGTACAGTTTCATTCCTGATGAACTGTTTGTGTTCCATTAAGGAATCGATGCCTGGAACAGTATTACTCCGATTTTCATCGAGTTTTACTTTCCTCCCACTTACCACTGCATATAGGTATTCCTCTTAGGAAAACCGCATGGTGAGCAACAATTAAATTGTTCTCTTGTGAGTTGTACAAGTACTATACTTTGGTTATCCTAGAATAACCTACAATTTAGGCACTTATCCGATTTGGGTTCTAGTTTGGTATCATTCAAACATATGCCCAGCATTCCCAAATCTTCAGAAATGAGAAAACCCGGTTTCTTTCCTGTTCATATTTAATATGAAGTCTGTCAAATAGATTTTATGGAACCTTATTCAAAATAAGTTTTTGCACTGTTTAATGCATATCCCTTGAAGGAAATGGTAGCTCAGAGCGACTCATGATTAACCTTATCATGTCCAACAAAATTCGGTTTCTCCGTTTGGACACACCGCTCAATTGAGGTGTTCCGGGAGGAGTCCACTGTGAAAGAATACTATACTCTTTCAAGTAATCGAGAAACTTATTGCTTAAGTATTTTCATCATGGTCTAACCGTGATGGTTTAATACTTTAGCCAATCTGTCTGTCTAATTCGTGTCGAAACTCTTTGAATTTATCAAAGTTTTCCGATTCGTGTTTCAGAAGAAACACATAACCATAACGCGATGCCACATCCGTAAAGGTTATGAAGTGTTCATATCCACCTCCAGCCTAGCTAGATATTGGCCCACTAATGTCACTATAAATGAGGGCTAATAGATCGGTGGCACTTGCACTTTTACCAAGTAAAAAGTGTTTTAGGCACTTTGCCTAATAAACTAGATTCGTAGACATCATTTGATTAGAATCAAATCTGTCCTAGTACCTACTCTTCAAAAGTGTGGATACACGAGTCTTGTTTAATTTGTCCCAGACAACAATGCCACAAATAAGTCTCAACTGATTAATTCAGTTTGAGCTATTTGTTTGTCATGTTATACGTTTGAGATTCATTTATATTCAAAATATAAATACTGTTATTCACATCCAATGTGTTTCTCTCAATATCATCTTTATAAAATAAAACACTTTAGTGTTCTAGAATATAAAGGTATACCCGCAACGGGTTAAACCTTACATTATAACATTTTCCTAATTTAAGTACACACCCAAATGGTAGTTCCTAAACTTAGGTTTCTATGGTTAAAACAGCGACTTTCGTCCCGTTTCCGATTCGCAGATAGATCTCATCTGAAGTCAGTATCCTGCCAATCAGCAGATTCTGCACACCAGTACATATTTATGTACCACATCTAGTTATCAAAATCCAATTTGGAAACTAGTAGTGAACATGTTTATGAAAAACATACTTAAGGTCGGAACCTTGTCCCGCCTTTACTTCCTTCATGTCTGCCTTGTCCATACGGCAGTCACGCTTCTAGTGACCCCGTTTGCCACAGTTTAGGCAGACATCTTGGGATATATCCTTTTGTCTTCCTAGAGGACTGTGATGATTTTGCCTTTGCCCCTTTTAGAAGCTCTGGCTCTGCTTCCTAGAGCATAGCCATCAATTCTCCAAGAATTTACTATTGGTTCATAATAAACCTGCCACAGCTTTCGGGTAGAGACTATAAAATCAAATCTTTGGTAGTCTCGGCCACGTAGGTAATGCCCAGCTAACCTAGCTGATCGATGTCAGCAATCATCTGCGACACTTAGTGCTCAACAGATGTACCCTCTGACATACACGAGCGTAAGAGCTTCTATTGCAATTTGTACTTCTAAGATATAAGAATAGGTCTATGAAGATCTTTAATTTCATCATCATGGTACAAGGATCTAATCCTTAACTTTGACAACGGAATTAAAGTGTCATTGCAGTAAGTATAACGGATTGCGCACTAAATTTATCATCACCATAAGTCATCCAAGACTCATGCTCCACTATTTGCTCAACTCCGGGTTTAGGCCCAAGAGGTTGTTCTATCAAATAGAGTAACTTCTCAGTTCCCATGACTATCTTGAGGTTTTATTCCCAATTTAAAAATTAAAGTTGTTTAAAGACATTTTCACCCAGGATTATGTTTTAAACACTAATCTTTCAGTTATCTTGATTGCTATAGTCCAACTATCCAATCAACGATTTCAGGTACTATTGAATATAATGATTACTATAGTTTAACTATATAATCAACTATAATTAAATTGGTTAAATTCAAATATATTGATTACTATAATCCAATTATTTAATCAACTAAATTGAAGTAGTTTGAATACAGTCCAACTGTTTAATTTAAAACAACGATTAAATATTAGTCCAACTAATATATTAATTTACGTATTGACGAAAAATTGAAATGAACGCGTATTGGCAAGTATCTAAATGAAATTGTAAATTTAATACTTGCCTCCCACTATTCTTCGGCGAGCCTCTAACCCTCTGTTGAGTACTCGGGAAACCTTGTTTCCTAGTGGGCTAGGATCCCGTTAAATAACACACAACCTTGACTTTGACCAACAAGCTGTATGATATTTAACTAGGTAGATCTCTAAGATCAATTGGATCTCATCCAATTCCTAGATCCAGTAGGTGGACATCCAAGTCCGAAACATATATATTATATATGCCAATATATCCAATATATTCCCTAACCTTTTTTCTCTGAATCAATTAAGCCTTGGCTTTGGCACAACAAACTTAATGATTACAGTTAAGCGGGACCCATTGACCTTGGAAAGCTTCGTAATCGATGTCGATGGACAAGAAATGATCTTAAATTTGGCCAACAAATCACAACTTGGACAAGACATGCGATATGGAACAAAGCCTTCATGATTCAAACACATCCGCGATGGACAAAGGTCTTGACTTTGGCCAACAAACCAGTGCCAATCTTGGATCTTGAGAATGAATCATTCAATGGAAGGAAAAATGCTTAATATGTTTTGAGGGTTCTTCGCGTAATTGGAAACCAATTAATTATCTTTGTTAAGGTCTCATCATTCACCATTAAGCATGCATTCTAAAAGCATAATAAGGCGTGTAGATAAATTAATAATGATATGCGGATGGATATTTAAAACACTTTGTTCCTAGAAAAAATCTCTCTATTTCCTCTCTCCCGCTAGCACAAATCTTACTTCTACCCAATTACATAACATTTCTAAAGAAACCTCATTTACATTGAGGGGAATAGGTGAGAAGAGAAATACAAATAGTCAAGAGGTAATAGGCTGGACACGCAGGTCCAATTTAATAAATTTTAAATTTATTACAACAATTTCCAAAATTGCCCTTACTCATCTAGTATTTATCTGATATACAGTATTCATACATCACATCTATGTAATCACAAAAAGCATGTTATCAATCAATCTAATCCAATTAATTAATCTGAAATTAATGACCATCCAATGTTCAAACAACGATTTGATTTGCGCGAGTCCAACTCGTTTTAAGAATAAGTACTCAAAGTACGAATTCTTGAATTATATTAAACTATAATATTAAATCCAATTTAATTTGTATTTAATACTAATTCTTTATTTAATTCTAAATTAAATAATTACACTTTATTAATGAGCCTTTGCGACTTAGATTCTAAATCTAATCTTTACAGGTCTCAAAGCCCAATTAACATCCAATGTCAATTTAATCTAAGTCCAATGGGCTTTCAATTAATTTATAAGGCATGGACTTTGGTCAATATGGGTCAAACCCAAATACCAAAGCCCATTTAAGGAATCACCCTTATTTCCCAAAAATCAATTTAGGCTCATTAGGACCAATGAAAATTTTAAAGGCCCATTTTTTTATATTTGGACTTTATGGATATGGTTTTGGGCCCAATTGGATCCAACCAATTAACCTAAACCAAACTTGGCCCAACCAAGCCCATTAAGCCCAAATACAACTTTATAAGCCCAATTCCAAATTTAGCCCAATTAATTAATTTACAAAATTCCAAATTTCACAATTAAATTAATCTAAAGTGTATAGCCATAATTAATTAGTCAAATTAACATTTCCAAAATACCAATTTACATAATTAATTATGCTAATCATCATCAACACATGTCCAACATTATTGAATAAAAAAATCATCTCATTTTCCATGCTTTTGGTCACGACAATTTATGATTTTTGTTCAATTCCGATTTCAATCCAATTGAATCCTAGATCAACATTTCCCAAGTCTTTCAAACTCATCCAATGATTCAAAAAACAAAATTACCATGACTTTAGGGCAAGTCCAACTTTCGGCCAAGCCTAATATTTGGGGAAAAATTATTCCAATTCAATTTTCATCAAATTGATCATGCATAACACTATGTTATCATCATTCAAGCATACTCAATCAATCAATTTTATCAAATCATGCTCAAATCAATTTTACCCAAATTTTACCCTAATTCGTTTTCATGCTTAAAAACCGCTCTGATACTATTGTTGGATTTTCTAGGTCAAACCAAGATCAATTTAAGCATTTAAACATGTGAATACATCCAAGTTAAGTTGCGGAAATACTTACTTTGATCGGATATGTGATGTGAAGAACACAAAAATTTTCCTTGCTTCATCCTTGAAGCTCTCGGCCATGGATCCAATTTGTGCTCCATGTTGGATCTCCAAGCTCCAAGCTTTGTGTGTGGATTCCATGCTCATGGATTTGTTTCCCTATCACCTTTGGATAACTCCTTTAGTGCGCTAGCACTTGGAAATTTTACCATAAAATTTCCTATAAGCTTCTTCTTGTTCTCGGCAATGGAGAAAACAAAAAGGAGAAAGAATGGCCCTTGGCCGAATGTAGAAGGGAGAGAGAAGAAGAAGATGAGTTGTATTTCTTTTCTAAAAACTAATACCAAATCCTAATTAAAAATTTTGGTACAAGACTTTAAAGTCTCCAACCACTTCCATCAATCACAAAATTGACAAGTTGTCAATCACCAAAAAGGTGACAAGACACTCATCACATGAATGACTAATGATGTGACGCGTGATGTGATTTGTGGGCCCCACTTGATTCGAAATATGAGTGGGCCCGTAAACACTCCCGGGCTCCGTTTCGCTAATTCTGAATTAACGAATTTTTCGTTGCGACGTAATTAAATCAAATTTAATTAAATAATTATGCCTAGCAAAATTACTATTCAAGTCGTTAGCGAATTAATTCTAAATTAACTCGTTCGCCCGAATTAAAATCTGATTTTAATTCCGCGTCGAAATCTAATTTCGTATAATATATCGAATATATTATTTTATCGATTAATTCCAAATTAATCGTTCTCTCTCTTTAAATAATATTTTATCCCAGATAAAATATCTCCGCAATTAATCCCAGATTAATTTTCTCTCTCTAATAATTAATCTCAGATTAATAATGTGCGAGTCATACGTCATCGGTGACTCTTCCGGAAGCGACCAATGAGATCCCCGGATATGTTGGCAGTAAATCCGGTCGTCGGACTATCCGAACACGTACGTATCTAGTACTACGTTTTTACCGATTTACAAGACATGGTTGGCTTCTAGCAAAGCACAGTGCCTACCCAATTCTCCAGAAATATTATTAAAGGAATATGTAATCTGTATCAGGCGTAGTATACATAGTATGGCGTATTGCGGTCTAGTATCGGATGTCACGTGCTAGGCCTGCGGCTGGAATTGTGTCTGTCCCGTAAGAAGCACATATCGGATCTCTGGTAACTAGTCTCTATAATCGGATAATCATGACCTTGTCACATTATCCCGATGACTGCAGTACATAAGAGTACTAGTTATGTATCCTACGTGATCATCATCTTCACTATGACTGAGGTGATAATTCCATCTTAACATCACACCTAATACACTACGATTCTCAATATACCCAGAAGAAGCGTACACAGAACCGGTTAAAGCCCTGAACGACCAAAACCAAAGTATATTGATTGTCGCAAGTATTAGCGATGCAAGTCTCAGGTTAAGATCAAATACACCTACCCTGATTCAGACTTCCATAGACACATAGTCATAGTACCAATGGAATTCCGAGGGGTCTATCCAGAGCGAAGTTGTTTCCGTACCATCGGTAAACACATCCTCTTATTACACTTGCATAAGTATCCAATACTTAAATATATGAGAACTATGTCGTTATGCTCCTACAACGCGCACAAGTGTAATACTAGTCTATTCCGCATTACCAATGTCCAATCTCGATAATACTACGACTAGGGATGTTTTAATGATTAAACCTTCGTGGATTGATACCGTCTCATATCATCTCAATACGGAACTAATCATAAGGACCTTTCATCATTTATATATCTTGGTAATCCAATTACAAATGATAAAAGAGTCATTTTCTTTGTCACATAGTTAATTTGTACAACAACACCATGTTCTGTATAAATAGTGATGTTATGGGTCATAATTGTCCAACACTCGTATGATGCTTGACTTTGAATGGGATTTCCATTCTGTCAAGTTTTTGGGCGGTGTCATTGATTGTGTACTCCCCAAAACAGTGATATTTCTCCTAAATGTATAAGATCTTCAATATGGTTAAACATTTGCTCCTCCATTTATGCATCATCTCGCTCCACATTTTCTTCACAAATATATTTTAGTATTTCCACATTCAACTCTTCATCTGTCCTCTGTGAAATACTTGCCCATATGTGTCAACTTGAGGATGTAAAGATATGTCTGATTGTATACCTTCAACCTCTGTGGTTGGTATGAATGGTTCGGGTAGATCTTCCTCAAACATCATTGCAATGCGTGCTCCAAGATCTTCATTTTTAGGATGCAAAGTTTTATCCTCACTTGTAGTTGGTACAGACAGCTCTGCTTCTTGATCCTCGTCAGAGTCCGATGAATAATAAAAATCAAATTGAGATTTTGTTCGTTCGGGCTCCAAAACTGATACCTCAGATTCTTGATACTGCTCAGCCTCTTCCTCTGTTAAGGTGTCATTGTGAAATGCTTGGTACTCGAAGGCTTCATTAGTTTCATATGAAAATGCTCCGTGAGGTATGTAGCTCTGGTTTTCTGTTAATTGTCTCACTTGATCTATTATTCTTTGTAAGGTTGCTACTTGGTCCTCTATTTGACTTTGAAATATTTCAGCCATTGCATCCAATTTTTCGTCTTCTTTCTTGATCCAATCTTGGAGCAAGTCAATCACCCAATCTTCCTCTGATGGTTCTGGTTCTTGATGAAGATCGTAGGTTGATGGTGGAGAATATGGAGAATACGGGTTAGTGAAATATGTTGGTTCATCATACCTTGAAGGATTCTGATAGTTCTACCACCCTGAATTGTAGTAGTGGCTTATGATCGGGTGGTTACCATCACATATCTCACATCTCCCCATTGCGTTATGTTGAGCAAATATTGTATTGATTAGTTCTGACATCCAAGGATAGTTGTTGGACTGGACAACAGGCCTCAGAAAACCAGACTATTGCTCCCTGATATTGGGTGTATCTTTTCCTTATAAAATTCGTAATTCTTTTATCATCAAATGAACATCCATTTTCAACCACCTGAAAAATAAAAGAAATAAATAAAAATTACAGATAAAAATAAAGAAAATTAGATACAAGTAAAATAGATAGCTTCAAAATTAATAACTCAAGAAAAATAAGTCACCGGTAACGGCGCCAAAAACTTGATCGGTGAAATCACACACGTAACGCAAGCGCACGTATCGCTCAAGTAGTATAAAAATATCGATCCCACGAGGACTTAATTTCTACTGTTGTTATTAATTATTGATACTATTTATTTACAGGTATCTAATTAAAGGGAGAAGAGAATGATTGGTGAAATGTGGATTTGCTAAATAAATAAATACACAAAATAAAATACTAAGGAAAATAAACAAAAGATACAAATATCTAGGGTTGTGATTCCACACAATATTATTCTAATAATGAATTGATTCTCTTATATATGTGTAATAAATCAGTTTGCTAACCTGGAACACGAAAATATGCAAAAGCCTCTTCCGATGGTCAGATGCAAACACCCAGAATAACCCAATTAATCATATGTCTATGTTAACCAAGTTACCTAAATCCATTAAGTTCAATTTCCAATTGTGGCAACCCCCGCCCAACAGGTATATGTCTATCCTGGAATGAAATCTACTTAAGGGTCACCATGCCCTAAGGTGAGATCGTGAGCTATTGAATCCAAGGCTGAAACCTAAAATCTCTTTTCCAAGTTCATTTTAAGTTTACCCCATCAATCTTATTGGTGATCAAACAATAAGTAATGCTTAAGATTTAATAAACAACTAAAGTATTAAACATAATATAATTAAATCAATTATTAAACTCATGAATACTGTATTTCATCACTTCTCTAGAATAAAAATAAAATGTTGGGGTTATGGGATCCACCTTTAATATTTCAAATGTAGAAATCTCACTTTATTATAATATAGAAATTATCAGTATTACCCAATTAAGTCAAACCAGCCATAAAGGCGGTGTTATTATTTGTCAATAAACCAGCCATATATGCGGTAATAATCTATCACCTAAAGACCGACCATATAGACGATGTCATTTTATGTCAAATAATAAAACCAACCATTAAGGCTGTATCAACTTTAATCCATATTATTAATTATAATTTCCATATTATAAATTAAGTGAGATTAATATACCTTGTCATATTAAAGGTTTCACCCTTCCCCCAGCGGAAATTAACTACTAAACATAAAAGAAAGTAAAAATACACAAGCTATTATTACTACTAAAAATAAAAATAAAAATACATTTCAAAACTAAAAAATAAAACACACAAGATACAATCCTTAATTCTTATTCAAGAAACCAAGGAAAGTATGAAATTTACAAATGAAATGGCTTGGTATTTATAGGCAAAATTTTGCCTCCACCAATTTCTCCACTAATTTCTCCACCAATTTCTCCATCAAACATGGCACATGTTTGGTGGAAGTTTGACAATTTTCATTATTTATTTATTTATTTATTTTTGTTTTGAAAATGATTTTAATAATTACACATAACACACTTTCGGATGTTTTATCAATTTCGGTCCTGAAAACTTCAGAATTCGAAATTATTATGAATGTCAACGTTGTATATCTTTGCGTCTTCTTTAATCTGGAACTTGAATCACCTTAATCCAATATCAGAGTAGAAAGTTATGGCCAAAATACAAAAATTACGCAAAGCTAAAATTTCCGAAATTGTACTTTGTTAGAACGTCATTTCAAGTTTCCAAGCTCTAAAATCCAAATGTCAAGTCTAGTTTTTTCTCTTATTTGTTCCATATTTCGTCCTGATTGATTCCATTGAGTCCTGATTTTATTTTATCTGTAAAATAAATAAAAACACATCAAAACGTTCATAAAACCCAACAACCCATACAAAATATTAGGTCAAAATAGCGGTAAATAGTGATATATTTTCCGCTCATCAGTCGGGATAGCACAAAGGGAGACTCGGGATATCGACGGAAAATATTTATCCGGCGTGTGGCTCCCACACGTCGCTCTTTCGGGCCGCGTATTGGAATCACGCGCAGACCGGAATCTGGATTTTCTGATGGCCGAGCGTTTGTCTCCCCCTCCCAATTCCATTGCCGTTGACGGTTCATTAATCAGAGTTTCGGATCAACGAGAAATCGAGAAAAATCTTAAAAATTTTCTTACCAAAAAATCTATGAAATTTGATCGTTTCCTGCGATAACACCACAGTCAAAATGCTCCTCTCGTCGAGCTCTATGTTTCCCCTAAAAGATCCAATCGAGATCGACTCCGGATCGATGGATTAGGACTAAAACTTTCTCTTTTCTCTTTTTCTTCTCTCTCACCTTCTACTTCTCACGAAAATGGCCATTTGAAAAGTGAAAATGTGATGCAAATATTGTATATACTAACATGGCAAATATGATTTGCCTCCCTCAATTTATCGCTTTTATCATTTTTAATCAAACTTTACAAACCCAACAATTAAGCCCCTAAATTTCAAACACACCATAATTAATAAATTAAAACATGAAGAAAAATAAACCGGGGTGTTACACTATAACAAGTCACTTGTAGGTTAAATGAAAGGCAAATTAACCTTATTACTTGTGATAAGAGGTTGAAGTCACAATGTGACTTAGGTTAATGGTCATTGTGTATATAATACAAAAATGAAACAAAAATACAAGGCTTACACAAAGAGGGAATTTCAGCCAAGGTGTTGGAGTAGAGAGAAAAAATAATTTCTCTCATTTTCTTAGTGTTAGAGATCAAAACTTGAAGATGGAATTGAAAGGAACTCGATTCCCTTAAGTTTCATTTTCAAAGTTTAAGTTTAGTTGCTTCATTTTCCATAGGAAGTAGACTTAATTAAAGTGTTGTGAAAATTATTTTCATAAGCTTTGGATTAATCTCTCAAATAACAAACTATAAGTTTTGTCAAGCCGATTCGGTTTGTGGATACACTTGGAGGCAATTGGAGATGGTTCGATTTTTGGATTGAGCTCACATGAGGTATATCGTTATACTCCTTTTCATGTGTGTGTGTTCCTTTTAATTATGTTAAAAGAAAAATTTTAAGAACCCATAGAATTCTGTTAAGATCCTCAGTTGGCTTTTTCCGCACGGTTCGTCGTAATCATGGGTAGGAAAGCCATTTCTCATCTTTCATGTGCAGCCCAGAATATGGATTTTCTTGTGGTCGTATGTTCGTTTGTCTACCCTGGTTCCAATACCACTGACGGTTCGTCAATCGGAGTTTCGGAGCAATGGGAAATTGATAAAAACCAAAGAAAGCTTCTTATTGGGAAATTGACGAAAAACGACAATCTCTAGTGCCAAGACAACTGTCAAAATGTTCCCCTTATCGAGCTCTACACTCTTTTTAATAGTCTCTATTGAAATCGACCTACGGATCGAGGTAAATTTCTCTTCTTCTTTTTTATCTTTTTTTCTCTTTCTTCCTCTCTCTCATATCCATTCTCAACACAAAAAGTGAATAAAGCCTCTTTTATATACTCACCAAAACTATTTCTATTTTTTTTCCATTAAGGAAAATAACATTCAAATTTTCAAAATTATTCCTAAAATTCCAACACACTAATATAAAAATAAATACATATTAAAATAATTTGTGGTTTTACAATATTAATGATTAAAAATTAAAAATTAATACGTGTTATATTTCAAAATATATAAGAATAATTATACACTTGTATATATATATATATATATATATATATATATATATATATTATATATATATATATATATATATATAAAAGTGTGTGTGTGTGTGTTAAATGATTACTTGAGTCACATTGTCCTCAAACTTAAGTCTTTATCCAAGTTTTCTTAAGTTGCTCAAATTTACAATGTAACATTCTTTGGGCTCAAAAGGTTTGAAGGGTTTGTGATGGATTTAAAGTGAGGATGCTCAAGTTTTATTAGGGGAAAACTAATAAAACTTTGATATTAGGGGAAAAATATTTTTTTTTTTTTGTTATTCTTATTGTAAAGTTTGAGTACAGATTGTAATCGAAAATGTCACGTCCTATATCAGTCTCTATCTCGATTATGATTCGAAATGAAAAATCGTCTCAAATTTAGATCAATTTTTTTTTTGAGACACAATCTCGAATCCCATAATAAATATATAATACGAAATCCAGAATCTCATACCAAACAATCAGGATTCATGATTTTCTTTCAACCTTAAGTTTGACGGGACTTCAAATAGTTTTAAAATAAGAGAAAATTTCGTTTAGTTTCACCAAATATAATGAGATTTCGCTCATTCTTCTCCTATTAGTGTCAATGATTTGGGGATAAAAATTCATAAAATTAATGTTGGAAACGTGTTATGGGACAATATATATATATATGTATATATGTATGTATGTATATATGTATGTATGTATATATGTATGTATGTATATATGTATGTATGTATGTATAGTATAGTATAAATGACCTTAATAATGAGGAAAACATCGAGACAAACATTTATTCCAACATGCTAATTGATTCACCAACATCAATTTGAGGGACGATGTCAACATTTAACACAATATGCTAATTGATTCACCAACATCAATTTGAGGGACGATGTCAACATTTAACACAATATTAGCACCAATTGATGTTATTGGGGATTTGTTTAGCATGACTTGAGCAACTGTATTAATCACATAATCTCAACAATTATGGGTCCGTTTGATATTATGGTTTGACCTGTGGTGAGTGTTGAAAACAACAACACTGAAGTTGATCACAACAAGACAATGGGCACCGGAATCATTCACAGTATGCATGCCAACTTCAATAACGCGTAACGCGTTTTGGCCAAGACGTGTGCCACTATTCACATATCTTGGCAGTATAAATATGAGCTCCCAGACCATTGTTTTATAATCTCAAAACAAAGAGAATATAGAGTAAAGAGGGTTGAGAGGTTTTTTGTTAAGTTTTTGTATAAAGCTTTGTAATTCTTTTGTGGTGTAATAAAAGAAGAGTTTTCCTCTCACATCTTCTCTATTATGTGTGTTTCATCACAACAAGTGGTATCAGAGCTAAGGTTACTAGTAGGGATCCCGAAACTGGATAACAGAGGTTCGGTTCGGAAAATCGGTTCCAACGAAAGTTGTCGAAAATCGATTTTGAGCATACCATCAGATTTTTCACGGAGAGACGAGCACGGTGGTATTTTCCGGTGATCAAACGAAGGTCCCAGTCAGCCGCACGTGCCGCACGCACCAACCAGAATCTCCTTCACGCGCCGGCCACGCACACGTGCATTGCACGCGCACTGGAGGTTGAAGACGACGCCACGTCAGCAGCCCAGTCAGCCCACGTGTCGCCCAGTCAGCGCTGAGTCAGTGCCCAGTCAGCAGACACGTCAGCGCACAGTCAGTAGCCACATCAGCGCCAAGCCATTTGCCACATCAGCACCACATCAGCTGCCACGTCAGCAGTGCCACGTCAGCATACCTAGTAATTTTCAGATAGGTCCCTATACTTTCTGGAAATTATATTTTAGCCCATGTACTTTTTCGAAATTTCCGTTTAGTCCCTGAACTTTTCCTTAATTGCACTTTGGCCCCTGAACTTTTGGAAATTGCATTTTGACCCCTGTAATTTCTGAAATTTATAATTTGGTCCATGTGTCGGATTTTGACAAATGAAGTGTCATTTCCACCATTTTCGACCATTCCGGACGCAACTGTGAGGTCCGATTTTTGAAATTCTACTTAGAATTTTTATGATGGATGGGGGCAACGGAAAAATGGTTTTGTTAACCAATACCAACTATTTCACATGGAGATGAAGGATGAAAGACCTTCTGTATGTGAAGGACTATGATGGATAAGTGTTTCTGGAGCAGAAACCAGGAGGAATGACCGATGAGAAGTGGGCTAATCTTCACCAGAAAACATGCAGTACTATTCGTCAGTGGATCGACGACAGTATCGTGAACCATGTCAGTGAAGAGACAAATGCACGTGTCTTATGGAGAAAGCTGGAGGAGCTTTTCCGAGCAAAGACTGGCAACAACAAGCTGTACTACATCAAAAAGATGATGGGTTTGAAATACCTGGAAGGTACAGCTGCGGCGGACCATATCAACGATTTCCTCAGCACCATGAAAGAATTGTCAGGATTGGGTATAGACTTCGGTGATGAGGTAAACGGCTTAATACTCCTTAATATGTTACCAGAATCTTGGGAAATGTTCAGATCTACGGTGATAAATTCAGCCGCAGATGGGAAAGTCACTATGAAGATGGCGAAGACCAGGATCTTCAAGGAAGAAAAGAGGACGAGAATGCAGGAGTCAGCATCAGCCTCAACCTCAGAAGCTTTAGTGACAGAGAAGAACACCAGAATGGGGAGGAGTAAAAGCTGAGGCCCAGGTAAATCAGACAAGAACCGGGGGAAATCAAGAACGAGGGAAATTGAATGTTTCCACTGCAAAAAGAAAGGCCATATGAAGAGGGATTGCTACAAACTGAAGAACGAGCAGTCCAGAAGAGATGGTGACTCTAATCAAGAAAGAGTTGATACTACCACCGACAATACCTCCAAACAGTTCTTCATTATATATGAAGAAGATGTTGTGAATCTTACCAGCCACGAGACCAGTTGGGTGATAGATAGTGGTGCCTCCATACACGCCACATCTCACAAAGACTTCTTTTCATCTTACACACCAGGAGACTACGGTGCTATAAGGATGGGGAATGACGGACAGTCCAAAGCCGTCGGTATTGGAGACATCTGCATTGAAACAGACAACGAGACAAGGCTAGTGTTGAAGGGAGTCAAGCACATCCCAGACATCCGGTTAAACCTGATCTCAACAGGCAAGCTGGATGATGAAGGTTTCTGCAGCACCTTTAGTGACGACACCTGGAAGCTCACTAAAGGATCAATGGTGGTGGCACGAGGTAATAAAGATTCAACTCTGTATTTGATGCATGCTAAGATTTCAAATTGTAGCATAAATACAATCAACAGTAATGAGGCAGCCGAGCTATGGCACAAAAATCTCGGTCACATTAGTCAAACAGGGATGGAAATACTACGCAGGCGGAATGTTCTTCCGGAATTGAAGAACTCACACTTACGTAAGTGTGAACACTGCATGGCTGGAAAGCAGAACAGAGTGTCCTTCTAGAGCTCCCTCCTCAAAGGAAACCGGAGGTACTTGATCTCATAAATTCAGATGTATGTGGTCCGATGCAGACACGAACACTTGGTGGGTCACTGTATTTTGTGACATTCATTGATGATCATTCAAGGAAGACCTAGGCATACACCTTGAAGAGAAAATATCAAGTGTTGGGAGTGTTCAAGGAGTTTCACGCCCTGGTGGAGAGAGAAATCGGTAAGAAACTCAAATGCATCAGAACAGACAACGGTGGAGAATACAGAGGTCCGTTTGATCAGTACTGCAAGATGCAAGGAATCCGACATCAAACGACACCTCCGAAGACACCTCAGCTGAATGGCCTAGCTGAGAGGATAAACAGAACCTTGTGCGAAAGGGTCAGAAGCTTGCTGTCACAAGCCAAGCTGCCGAAGACATTTTAGGGGGAGACACTCAACACAACAGTACATATTTTGAACATGTCCCCAGCGGTCGCACTCAAAGGTAATATTCCTAACCAAGCCTGGACAGGTAAAGAAGTGTCATACGAACACTTGCATGTCTTTAGGTGCAAAGCATTTGTACACATCCCAAAGGACGAGAGATCTAAGCTTGATGCAAAGACACGACAATGTGTCTTTATTGGCTATGGTCAGGATGATTTCGGCTACAAACTGTATGATCCTGTGGAAAAGACACGACAATGTGTCTTTATTGGCTATGGTCAGGATGATTTCAAATTGTAGCATAAATACAGTCAACAGTAATGAGGCAGCCGAGCTATGGCATAAAAATCTCGGTCACATGAGTCAAACAGGGATGGAAATACTACGCAGGCGGAATGTTCTTCCGGAATTGAAGAACTCACACTTACGTAAGTGTGAACACTGCATGGCTGGAAAGCAGAACAGAGTGTCCTTCTAGAGCTCCCCTCCTCAAAGGAAACCGGAAGTACTTGATCTCATAAATTCAGATGTATGTGGTCCGATGCAGACACGAACACTTGGTGGGTCACTGTATTTTGTGACATTCATTGATGATCATTCAAGGAAGACCTGGGCATACACCTTGAAGAGAAAAGATCAAGTGTTGGGAGTGTTCAAGGAGTTTCACGCCCTGGTGGAGAGAGAAATCGGTAAGAAACTCAAATGCATCAGAACAGACAACGGTGGAGAATACAGAGGTCCGTTTGATCAATACTGCAAGATGCAAGGAATCCGACATCAAACGACACCTCCGAAGACACCTCAGCTGAATGGCCTAGCTGAGAGGATAAACAGAACCTTGTGCGAAAGGGTCAGAAGCTTGCTGTCACAAGCCAAGCTGCCGAAGACATTTTAGGGGGAGACACTCAACACAACAGTACATATTTTGAACATGTCCCCAGCGGTCGCACTGAAAGGTAATATTCCTAACCAAGCCTGCACAGGTAAAGAAGTGTCATACGAACACTTGCATGTCTTTAGGTGCAAAGCATTTGTACACATCCCAAAGGACGAGAGATCCAAGCTTGATGCAAAGACACGACAATGTGTCTTTATTGGCTATGGTCAGGATGATTTCGGCTACAAACTGTATGATCCTGTGGAAAAGAAGATCGTCAGGAGCCAAGATGTTGTCTTTGTTGAAGACCAGACCATAGAAGATATCCGAAAGGAATTGAAGACAATGCCCCAGCAATACAGAGATGTGAATCCAGAACCTCATACACCGGTGCCAGTACAAGTTGAAAATGAGGTTCCCAGACATGCGGGTACATGTGATGAAGTTCCTAGAGATGATGATCATGATCAACCACCAGTACCAGAAGCTACACCAATAGTTCCACAGAGAAGGTCTGGCAGAGAGAAGTGACCTTCAACCAAATACTCTGCATATGAGTATGTGCTGCTTACTGACGGGGGAGAACCCGAGAGCTAAAGGAGGCTGTGGAAACAGATTACAGAGAAAAGTGGGTGGAAGCCATGAAAGATGAGATGAAATCTTTGCATGACAATCACACTTTTGAGTTGGTGAAATTTCCAAGAGGCAAACGGGCTTTGAAGAACAAATGGGTGTATAGGGTGAAGCAACATGAGCACACTTCACAACCTCGGTACAAAGCCAGACTAGTCGTCAAGGGATTCAATCAGAGAAAATACATTGACTTCGATGAAATCTTCTCTCCAGTTGTGAAGATGTCATCCATCAGAGTGGTACTCAGCTTAGCAGTAAGCCTCGACCTGGAAGTTGAGCAGATGGATGTCAAGACCGCATTTCTTCACGGAGATCTGGAAGAAGAAATTTATATGGAGCAACCAGAAGGCTTCAGAGTCAGTGGGAAAGAGGACTATGTGTGCAGACTCAGGAAAAGCCTTTACGGTTTGAAACAGGCACCGAGACAGTGGTACGTGAAGTTCGAGTCAGTTATGGGGGAGCATGGATACAAGAAGACCACTTCAGACCATTGTGTTTTCGTTCAGAAATTTTCTGACGATGATTTTATCATCTTACTTCTATATGTAGATGATATGTTGATAATTGGCCGGAATCAATCGAGGATTAATAATTTGAAGCAGCAACTGAGTAAGTCTTTTGAGATGAAAGACTTGGGGCCAGCTAAATAGATTCTTGGCATCAGGATCGGCCGTGATCGGAAAGCCATGAGGTTTTACTTGTCACATGAGGAGTGAATGTTCTTCCGGAATTGAGTTTGAGTCAAACAGGAATGGAAATATTACGCAGGCGGAATGTTCTTCCGGAATTGAAGAACTCACACTTATGGAAGTGTGAACACTGTATGGCTGGAAAGCAGAACAGAGTGTCCTTCCAGAGCTCCCCTCCTCAAAGGAAACCAGAGGTACTTGATCTCATAAATTCAGATGTATGTGGTCCGATGCAGACACGAACACTTGGTGAGTCACTGTATTTTGTGACATTCATTGATGATCATTCAAGGAAGACCTGGGCATACCCCTTGAAGAGAAAAGATCAAGTGTTGGGAGTGTTCAAGGAGTTTCACGCCCTGGTGGAGAGAGAAACCGGCAAGAAACTCAAATGCATCAGAACAGACAACAGTGGAGAATTCATAGGTCCGTTTGATCAGTACTGCAAGATGCAAGGAATCCGACATCAAACGACACCTCCGAAGACACCTCAGCTGAATGGCCTAGCTGAGAGGATAAACAGAACCTTGTGCGAAAGGGTCAGAAGCTTGCTGTCACAAGCCAAGCTGCCGAAGACATTTTGGGGGGAGGCACTCAACACAACAGTACATATTTTGAACATGTCCCCAGCGGTCGCACTGAAAGGTAATATTCCTAACCAAGCCTGGACATGTAAAGAAGTGTCATACGAACACTTGCATGTCTTTAGGTGCAAAGCATTTGTACACATCCCAAAGGACGAGAGATCCAAGCTTGATGCAAAGACGCGACAGTGTGTCTTTATTGGCTATGGTCAGGATGATTTCGGCTACAAACTGTATGATCATGTGGAAAAGAAGATCGTCAGGAGCCGAGATGTTGTCTTTGTTGAACACCAGACCATAGAAGATATCCGAAAGGAATTGAAGACAATGCCCCAGCAATACAGAGATGTGAATCCAGAACCTCATACACCGGTGCCAGTACAAGTTGAAAATGAGGTTCCCAGACATGAGGGTACATGTGATAAAGTTCCTAGAGATGATGATCATGATCAACCACCAGTACCAGAAGTTACACCAACAATTCCGCAGAGAAGGTCTGACAGAGAGAAGCGACCTTCAACCAAATACTCTGCATATGAGTATGTGCTGCTTACTAACGGGGGAGAACCCGAGAGCTACAAGGAGGCTGTGGAAACAGAAGACAGAGAAAAGTGGGAGGAAGCCATGCAAGATGAAATGAAATCTTTGCATGACAATCACACTTTTGAGTTGGTGAAATTGCCAAGAGGCAAACGGGGTTTGAAGAACAAATGGGTGTACAGGGTGAAGCAATATGAGCACACTTCACAACCCCGATACAAAGCCAGACTAGTCGTCAAGGGATTCAATCAGAGAAAAGGCAATGACTTCGATGAAATCTTCTCTCCAGTTGTGAAGATGTCATCCATCAGAGTGGTACTCAGCTTAGCAGCAAGCCTCGACCTGGAAATTGAACAGATGGTTGTCAAGACCGCATTTCTTCACGGAGATCTGGAAGAAGAAATTTATATGGAGCAACCAGAAGGCTTCAGAGTCTGCGGGAAAGAGGACTATGTGTGCAGACTCAGGAAAAGCCTCTACAGTTTGAAACAGGCACCGAGACCGTGGTACGTGAAGTTCGAGTCAGTTATGGGGGAGCAGGGATACAAGAAGACCACTTCAGACCATTGTGTTTTCGTTCAGAAATTTTCTGACGATGATTTATCATCTTACTGCTATATGTAGATGATAGGTTGATAGTTGGCCGGAATCAATCGAGGATTGATAATTTGAAGCAGCAACTGAGTAAGTCTTTTGAGATGAAAGACTTGGGGCCAGCTAAATTGATTCTTGGCATCAGGATCGGCCGTGATCGGAAAGCCAGGAGGTTATATTTGTCACAGGAGGAGTACATCGAGAAAGTACTTCAGAGATTCCAAATGGATAAGGCTAAAGCTGTTAGCACTCCTCTTGCTACCCACTTAGATTGAGTACACAACAGAGTCCCTCTACTGAGACAGAGAAGGATGAAATGAAACAGGTTCCATACACCTCAGCAGTAGGAAGTCTTATGTATGCCATGATGTGCACGAGGCCAGACTTAGCACACGCAGTTGGATTGGTCAGCCGATTTATGTCAAACCCAGGACGGGAACACTGGAATGCGATCAAATGGTTCATGCGGTATCTTCGAGGCACATCTAAAATGAGGTTATGTTTTGGAAGCGAAAAGCCAGTGTTGATAGGCTACACCGATTCAGATATGGCAGAAGATGTGGATACTCGAAAGTCTACTTCGGGGTATCTGATTACTCTCTCAGAAGGAGTTGTGACATGGCAGTCGAGGTTGCAGAGATGTGTTGCACTTTCTACAACAGAGGCAGAATTCATTGCAGTGACAGAAGCTTGCAAGGAATTACTGTGGATGAAGACATTCGTCCAGGAATTGGGTTTCAAGCAGGAGAAGTACATTTTGTACTGCGATAGCTAGAGTGCTATCTACCTTGGTAAAAATTATACATTTCACTCGAGATCAAAACATATCGATGTGAGGTATCACTGGATACGGGACGTCCTGAGCTCAAGGCTGTTAGAACTCAGGAAAATTCACACCGACGACAACGGTGTCGATATGTTTACCAAGGTTTTGCCAAAGGAGAAGCTTGAAATATGTCGTGCCATAGCCGGGATGACCAAACTCTCCACATAGTCAAAGTGGGGAGATTAAGAGAACTACGATTGGCTTGATCTCAACTCAGGGTACGTAGGCAGTTATACAGATGCAGCCAGGGGTGGATCATTTTGGAGGATCCGTTTTGGATGATTGATGGTCGGCTCAGATTTTGGGAAATCTTCACCGAGGGGGAGATTTGTTGAAAACATCAACACTGAAGTTGATCACAACAAGACAATGGGCACCGAAATCATGCACAGTATGCATGCCAACTTCAATAACGCTTAACGCGTTTTGGCCAAGACGTGTGCCACTATTCACACGTCTTGGCAGTATAAATATGAGCTCCCAGACCATTGTTTTATAATCCCAAAACAGAGAGAATATATAGTAAAGAGGGTTGAGAGGTTTTTTGTTAAGTTTTTGTATAAAGCTTTGTAATTCTTTTGTGGTGTAATAAAAGAAGAGTTTTCATCTCACATCTCCTCTATTGTGTGTGTTTCATCACAACAGTGAGATGATAAAATTATGCTTGAGTCAAAATACAGTTTTTAAGTGTTTGGTTAATGATGAGGAATTGCATGTGATTACTGATTGTGATTTCTTTCAAAAATTGATTTTGCAAAAATTAAAAATTTTAGATTTTCTCCACCATCAAAATATTAAAAATTCGCACAACGATTATTTTTTTAGAATAAATCAAAATTTCATAATACCATTTATGAACCATCGTTTGTTCACCATAGCATATATGGTAGCCGTGTATTTATTTTGAATTCCTAATCTTTGGAATTTGATATATTTATTTTCCTTTTACAAAACTTTTTGACAATAGTAAGAGTTGGTGTATCTCAAAGAAAGGTATAAATTTTTTTTTTCTAGAAAATTATGTCTCTTGTATTCTTTGTTATCTTGACAAGGCTGAAATTCTTGCTATAGATTTGGACCTCTAATAAAACAATCCTTATATACTGTCAGTGTGTAATTATCAAGTCTGCACTCAAAAGTCAAGATTTTACCCTCATTCCTTAGAATTTTTCTTTTGAATATGATGAAATATTTCATAGCATTACAGAATAATATTCTTTGGGCTCAAAAGGTTTGAAGGATTTGCGATGAATCTTAAAGCGATGATGCCCAAGCTCATGGTAGAAATCTCTACTGTATAAGGGGTTTTGCTATAATTTTTGGAACCGAAATTTCTAGATGTTTTAAAATTAAACGGAACTCCCCTACATGAATTTTGCTTTAATTTTTTTTTCCTTATTGTAACGGATGAGTGTGGATAGCAATTGAAACATTACGTCTCATATCAGCCTCCTATCATCATGTCTCGATTATTATTTAAGATACAAAAAAAATCCTAAATCTCAATCATTTTTTTTATTTGAAACAAAAAAATCATCTTGAATCTCATGTCAAATTGGATCATGTACCAAACAGTACGTGATCTTAAATTTTGATTGGGATTCGGGCATTTTTCAAACCTTAAATATGAGGGGGTTTCACATAGTTTTAAAAAATAAGGAGAATTTCCTATGATTTCACCAACTATTAAGGGAATTTCGCTCAATTTTCCCTATTAGTATCAACGATTGGAGAAAATCTACAATATAACGGAGGTATCACGTCATCCCTGCAACAATCCAATAATTCATTGTCACATGTGCTAAAATATTAAAAAATAATTAAAATAATGGATATTAAATTATACATGTCATTTACTAATTTGTTGGTGCTATCACGTCACACATGCCTCCGTTGCAAAAAAGATGTTGAAATTCATGGGCCTAACTCAACCCAAAGGCCAGTTTTAGAGTTGAGAATTGTCCAATGTTTATATTTTGAGTTTAATTGTTTATTTCAGCCGATGTGAGATATTTTCCTCAACACTTCCCCTCACGTGCAAACCGGTCTTTTGTCTGGTTCATGTCACGTGGACAGGTAGTGTGGGCCCACCCGTGCATGAGTGTGGCTCTGATACCATGTTGAAATTCATGGGCCTAACTCAACCCAAAAGCCAGCTTTAGAGTTGATGATTGCCCAATGTTTATATTTTGAATTTAATTGTTTATCTCAACTGATGTGAGATATTTTCCTCAACAAAAGATTTACTCCAATAATTAGGGTATTAAAATTCAAAAAATTAATGTTGGAAATGAGTATGTGTTAGTATCAGTTTAATACCTAACTTAATAAACCATGCATACAAAACTATCATAACAATTAAACCCAACCAATAAAATCATCGCTAACCATACAAATGTTGTAATTATTGATTTGGTCTTTATCTTGGAAAAAAAGAAAGAAAAAAAGAAATGGTTGGTTGTTGTGTACCTTGGAATAATTTAGAAAGAAAGAGTTGTATTTGATCATCAAACATATTTCTTAAAAGGTGAGTTAATTTTGAGAATGAAAAAAAAATAATGAGTCAGTTTTGTAAATTTTCTAATAAAAAATCAATGGAATTACAAAGCTCTATAATAAAACTATAGTCTCTATACAGTAAAATGGAATTAGGAAATTGTTACGAAAAATAATATATAGTTAATTTCAATATATACATGCAAGATGCAAACATTATATATAGCAACAAGGCTCATTAATCGGAGTGCACATACAAAATTGTTGAACCCAAGACAAGAACCAACACACAATCCCAAAATAATTTCCAAGACAATTAATCCACTCGATCAAGTACGATACATCGATTTTAGAGACATTTAAAACAAGCACACCAAATAAAAAGGTGTTAGAGCCAGTAATTCTCAGCACATGGTCGCCACATACCTCTGAGCCAAAACAAAATTTATTTATGAATATGTGTCGAAGATTTAGAGTTTCTTATGCATGCAACAAGCAAATACGAACATACATACCAAAACGGTCTATGTTCATTCGTGTTAGTTGGTTATGGTCTTTTATAAATGAAAAAAAAAAAAAAAATTAAGTTTTCTTTTTTATTGTAACAAGGATTAATTTTTCTTAGGTTTAGAAATTTGTAATTTTAGTCTAAACTTAGGGCATAGCAGGTTATCTTACTCCTTATTAGGGGTGATAATTTGGGTTAGGATTCGTTTATTCGTTCGATTCGATTTATTTTAAAGCGAATACGAGTTTGAAAAAATGAGTTCGTTTAATAAATGAGTCAATTTGATTCTTTTCGTTTATTAAACGAATTGAATACGAATTTAAGCTTATTGATTCATTTATTCATTTTATTATTTTCTTTTACTAGTTATTGTTATTTTTCAATTAAGATTCGAGAAATTATGTCTGATTATCATAGAAAAAATAATAGTGTCGATATTTGATGAACTATTTTTAGTAAATATATTAATTTCATATTTCATATATTTATATTTATGAAGAATTAATATAAATAAATTATAATAAATTATGTTATTAAATAATATCATGACTAAACGAATATTCGTATTCGATTCGTTTAATAAACGAATCGTATACGAATCAAGATATTAGGATTCGTTTAATAAACGAATCGAATACGAATTCACCTTCATTTAGGATTCAATACAAATTTGATTTGTTAATTTGTTTTGCCATCTCTACCCCTCATCGAACACCAACACGTATACAAAGAATCTTTTTATGTGTAAACAATTCAGTGCATGTGCAGCCATGCGAGCACTTGATGCCAATTTGGCATGCAAAAGAATCAAAAAAAGCTTAAACCAAGCCATTCGCCACGTCTCAAACCGTAGTTCATTTGGTTCACTATAAATACCAGCCCGCTCTAGCACATCTCTTCATCACAGCAAAGTTCAAAACACTTCAGTTTCTCAAAATGGTTTCTTCTTCTTTGCTCTGTTTTGGCCTTGGCTTTCTCGTTCTCTTTCACTCCTGCTCTGCTGCTCAAATAGAGCAGGTAACAGACACAACATCTCAGCGGCAACGACAATACCAGCAACGGTTCCAAACGCAGTGTAATATCCAAAACCTCCAGGCACTTGAGCCCCAACACCGCATTGAATCAGAGGCTGGCGTCACTGAGTTCTGGGACCAGAATAACGAACAACTACAATGCGCTAATGTTGCCGTGTTTCGTCACCGCATCCAACAGAGAGGCCTCCTTGTGCCCTCATACACCAACACTGCTGAGCTTTTCTATGTTGTTCAAGGCAAGCTCAAGCACGCACGCTATTATTAAAAATTTGGATGCCCAATTTTAATTTCGTGACTTGTATGCATATTGAAATGTGATTTTGTTATATGATACTATTGAAGGTAGGGGCATTCATGGAGCTGTATTCCCCGGATGTCCTGAGACGTACCAAGATCAGCAGCAGCAGCAGTCGCATCAGAGTGAAGGTAGTAGATCTCAAGATCAACACCAAAAGGTCAGACAATTACGGGAGGGTGATATCGTTGCAATGCCTACTGGATCGGCTCACTGGATCTATAACAATGGCCAGTCCCAGCTTGTTTTGGTCGCACTCGTCGACGTTGGCAATTCTGATAACCAGCTTGATCAGTACTTGAGGGTATTTAAAAAAAAAAACATTCTACTTATTATAGACAATTTTAATATTGTGATTATTCATTTGATGTTTTTGTTGCTAGAAATTTTACATTGGTGGCAACCCACAACAAGAACTCCAAGGCTACAGTCAAAGCCAAGGCAGCAGATCATATCAGGGAAGCCAAGGCGAAGGCAGCAGCAAAAGATCATCAGGCGGCAATATCTTCAACGGATTTGATGAGAGGCTGTTGGCTGATGCTTTCAATGTTAACCCAGAACTAATCAGAAGACTGCAGAAGCCACAGTTGCCGAGGGGTATTATTGTCAGAGTCGAGGAAGAGCTTGAAGTACTGAGGCCTCAAAGAGGTCAGGAACAAGAACAAGAACAAGAATTCGGAGGAAGGGACAATGGCTTAGAGGAAACTTACTGTACAATCAAGCTCAAACACAACATCAATAACCCATCGGATGCTGACGTGTACAACCCCCGAGGTGGACGCATCAGCACCGTCAACAGCTTCAACCTTCCTGTCCTTCGATGGATCCAGCTTAGTGCTGAGAAAGGAAACCTTTACCAGGTTAGGAAAAAAAAAGACTAAGAGATGTTATATCTATATCAAGAGCAGTAATATATGAACCGAAGGTGGCAGAATAGTGACTAAACTAATCATAAAATATATTTATTTTGTTATTCTATGGTTAGTTTTAGTCGTCTTTTTAGTTAGTTTATCATTTTCCGTATATCAAGGGATACAAATATAATTTTGCATGCAGAATGCTCAACTGGCACCACACTGGAACCTAAATAGCCACAGCGTAGTCTACGTAACAAGGGGAAGCGGCAGGGTGCAAATCGTTTCAGAGAACGGGAACAATGTATATGACGGCCAAATCAAGGAGGGTCAGCTGATAGTTGTACCACAGGGCTATGCCGTGTTGAAGAGGGCAAGCAACCAGGGATTAGAGTGGATATCATTCAAGACAAACGACAACGCCGAGACAAGCCAGCTCGCCGGACGGAATTCGGTTATCAGAGCGCTTCCGGTGGACGTTATCCAGAACTCGTTCCAAGTTTCAAGGGAGGATGCTCAGAAGTTGAAGTACAATAGGCAGGAGCTGACTGTGTTTGCTCCAGGGTCTAGGTCACAGTCACAATAATTAATTGTGTAATAAAATATAAATAAGGATTAAAAAAATAATGATGCTGTATGGAATAAAGTCCTTGTGGGCATAAAGTCTACTACTGCGGGAGTCTGTAATGTACGTATGTTTTTTTTCGGCTGAAATAAAAGTAATGTTTCAATATCTCTATCAAATGAAACCTTTCTTTATAAGTGAACCTAGCCAATAAATTATTTCACAACTATCTTATATATATATATATATATATTGAATAAACGACTTCTACAATTTGTAAAGTATCAAGACAAACATTACATTCCAATTACACACAAGAAATTGTCAAAATTATATGTACTTAATTGAACTCATCGAGGGTGATATATTAATAAATAAAAATTATAAAAATTATATGTTATAAGAAAGGAACAAAGGCCAAGCCTTAAAGGAAATAAAAAACAAAATGTACTAGCCTTAATAAAAATCTTATTCAGTTAGGAATGGTAATTTAGCTGCGGCCCAAGTCAACTCCAAAACCGAATGGAAAAAGAGGAACATGTAAATAAATGATCAGCATCTCTTTGTCTATACTATATGCCACATAGTCACGACAAGATTTGGCAAAAAGAAGAATATGAGAAGAGAAAGCAGCCTGAAGACTCTGAGAAATAAGCCTCTCATCTTGAAAACGAATCAAATTCTGAACCTTTCAAAGAAGATAAATGAGATAAAAATATGGAATCGGTCAAATATTTTTCAACTGATGGTTAAATGGTTTAGAATTTATGTCTTCCTAATTATTTGGAAATTGTGAAAAAAAAAATTTGGCCCAAAAAAGCGAGCCCTACCCGACTCTTTGCCATGCATATATTAAGTAAATCATATCATTGAGAAAATCTGAAAAAATAATGCTGGAGTATGTAATATATGTATGTTTTTGTTCGGCTGAAATAAATAAAAGTGATGTTCCCGTAAAGGATATAGGATATGAATAATTCAAAAGTAAATAATCTTATTTTATAGCCTTATTTATCACATGTTCAATTTGAATATAATATAGAGCATGTTTTTAAACAGCTATTCAATAAAAAAATAAAGCAAGGAGAATCCTTATCAAATACAATTATCTATATTTCTCACATTCCTTAACTTTATCATGGTATCAGTAGCTGTCCCTTTCCATGTGCTCAATCCTCCCTCTATGATGGCAACACAATCAACTGCCTCTTCCTGCCTCATCTTCTTCCTCTACTCCCACCACCGATCTTCTCCAATCCTTAATCGTCATTATTGTTGTTTTCCAATGCTCCATCAAACTTACTCACACAAACTACTCATGTTGGTACCAACAATTTAACACCCTTCTAATAGGTTATGATTTTTAAGATATGTTGACAATTATTATCCTTACCCATCCCTACTAATTCAGCAGAATCAACTCCTGTTGAATTTCATCATTGGCTCCTTATCTTCTTCTTAGGTGCCCTTCATCACTACCACAAATACCTCCATTGTTGCTTGGGAAATTCTTCATAAAACCTACGTCATTCCCTCCCACGGTCGTCATTCCCTCCTGATCTCCTAGATTGCATACACAAAGGATCCAAAATAGTTACTAAATATTATAGTATGTCTAGTCGTTATCTCACACTTTATTACTCATGTTGGAACCTTTATCTACTGATTGTTTAACAGATAAAATCATGGCTGACCTTGTGAAGAATACTCATCCTTGAGTTCTGCAATTCGAGCTCACGAAACCTCTATCTCATGAGAAACTAATCGCCTATAAAGATTTTTTTATAGCAACAAACCATTTTTTCTCCTATGGGTCCGGTCTCTGCTAATGTGGCTCACAGACCACCAATTCATGGCCATAAGTCTCATGCTCCCTCTCAGTTTCCTTAACCTGGTGCTCGTCGTCCACATCCTTCTCATAGCACCTCATCATCTATGCTTGGTCCTTATCCTCAATCTTTGGGAAATGGCAACAATGGAGGCTATCGTGTTTTTTTTTTTTTTTTCAGTTTCGCGACCAGCAAGGCCACTCAGCCAAATGGTGATCTTATCTCCGTAATGTCTCAGTTCCTCCGCAGGCACTTTGCCCCCCACAACAGCCTTCCTCACACCTGCCAGCACCACACGCTTATGCTGCAGCACCTGCGCCTTACCCTAACTGGATATTGAATTCTGGTGTTCTCATCATATAACCAATGATCTCCAAAATCTCTCCCTTCACTCCGAATATAATATGTCTGAGATGTTATCATTGGTGACGGCACGGGGCATCCAATTACACACATGGTTATACGTTTCTCTCATCTCCTATTGTTCCATTTTACTTAAATAATGTTTTGCATGTGTTGACGGCTGATTTTGGTCTCAGGACAATATGAGAATATTACTTCCGAGACAATCCTCCATCAATAGTGAATTTGTTTGGTTATGGGGGACCAAAAGCAAACTTAGCAAAAAACAGATAAATACGCCAATCGACAAAGAGATCTAACGTGGTTCGGCGGATTTTGGTCCGACCTACGTCCACGGGCACAAAAAATGATGATACTTTTATTACTCAAACACGCTTCTCGGCTCTGCTTCTGGTTTTTTTACAAGTCTGATGATAATGATATTGATATTGATATTCATTCTCCTTTCTATTCTCCTCCCCTCTACACTCACTCTACCCTCCTATTTATAATGGTGAAGAAATCATATTCCTATTTGTACAAGAATTCCCAGTTGAAGATGATTTCATTTTCCTATCAGGATTCCTACTTTTAAAAATACATTCACTTCTTTTATCCTTTTAGGATACTGACTCATCAGTTCTCTTTATGAAAATATGATAACTTATTATCTTATCTTGTATGAATAGAATGCCTTATCTTCCCGAACATGTCTTGCCCTATGTTCGGTTTTCACGAGGTCGGTCTTCATGTGGTCGGTCATAATAGTCTTTTGTACTGAGAATGCTGCTGTCGACCTGATAATTGACCGGTCATCTTGAACTCAAGTGCTCGGTCACTAACCGTAAAGTTCCCGGCCCCTTACTGTTGACTCTTTAGTGGTCGGGTGGGCATTAATAATCTTGACTGAGAAGTGAATTACCTTTTTTACCCCTGTCATGCTGCTTAAATAACATAGTGCCTGAAAACACCATCAACATCTGTCCCCTAGTTCTCGGTTCCAACGAGTATGCAAGTTGGTGCCAGGAACTATATAAAGATGGTGTGCTGATCGCATTGCTGGTGGTCGCTCCAGAAATCACAGAGAAATTGCCTTCGCCATCAACTAAGTCTTCTGTTTCTATCTTCATATCCTCGGTTATTGGAGATGCTGACCCTATTCTGAACGATTCTCCACCTCAAAGCAAATTGCTTACTTGGGTCGTTCCATCAGGAGATGAAGTTCCTCTTGTTGTCCAAACTAAAAATGACTCCTCCTCTGTAATATCTGTACCTGAGATTTGGACGTCCTGACCCCTGACTGAACCAATCTCAAATGTGAGGAGAAAATTTTTCCTCTGAGCTAACGATGATGTGCTCGGTGGCATGTGATCTTGTCTCGAGCTGTGAGAGATGCTCGGACCTGGGGGAATGTTACGTCCCCAGTCCGAAGGACTGACTCGGTGGGACGCAACTCGACCCCGAATGAAGAGAGGCATTTGGACCTGGGGGTATGTTACGTCTCCAGTCCGAAGGGCTGATTCGGTGGGACGTAACCCGACCCCAAATGAAGAGAGACACTTGGACCTGTGGGAATGTTACGTCCCCAGTCCGAAAGGCTGACTCGGTGGGACGTACCCCGACCCCGAGCTGAGAAAGGCACTTGGACTTGGGGGAATGTTATGTCCCCAGTCCAAAGAGGTAGACTCGGTGGGACGTAACCCGACCCCGAGTGAAGAGAGGCACTTGGACCTGGGGGAATGTTACGTCCCCAGTCCGAAGGGCTGACTCGATGGGATGTACCCCGACCCCGAGTTGAGAAAGACACTTGGACCTGGGGGAATGTTACGTCCCCAGTCCGAAGGGCTGACTCGGTGGGACGTACCCCGACCCCGAGCTAAGAAAGGCACTTGGACCTAGGTGAATGTTACGTCCCCAGTCCAAAGAGGTAGACTCGATGGGACGTAACCCGACCTCGAGTGAAGAGAGGCATTTGGACCTGGGGGAATGTTACGTCCCCAGTCCGAAGGGCTGACTCGGTGGGACGTACCCCGACCCCGAGCTGAGAAAGGCACTTAGACTTATATTACGTCCCCAGTCCGAATGGCTGACTCGGTGGGACGTACCCCGACCCCGAGCTGAGAAGGCACTTGGACCTGGGGGAATGTTACGTCCCCAGTCCAAAGAGGTAGACTCGGTGGGACGTAACCCGACCCCGAGTCGAATAACTAAGTGGCCTCGGCGGAACGAAATCCAGCCCCGAGCCGAATAATCAAGTGGCCTCGGCGGAACGAACCCAGCCCCGATCCGAATAATCAAGTGGCCTTGGCGGAACGAATCCAGCCCGAGCTGATTAACCAAGTGGCCTTGGCGGAACGAATCCAGCCCCGAGCCGAATAACCAAGTGGCCTCGGCGGAACGAATCTAGCCCCGAGCCGATTAACCAAGTGGCCTCGGTGGAATGAATCCAGCCCCGAGCGCTGGTTAATCATTGGGACTTATTCAGATGGGAAGTGTATCCACCTTTGAAGCCCTATCGAATCTGACTTGGGCGTCCCTTTGTCAGACCGACGAAAAAAATAAAAACAAAACTTTGGAAAATAAAATCAAAAAAGTGTAAACAACAGCACAGATACCTTAGAACAGCACAGTTTTTGTTCGGCTGAAATAAATAAAAGTGATGTTCCCGTAAAAAATAAACCTACGTCATTCCCTCCCACGGTCGTCATTCCCTCCTGATCTCCTAGATTGCATACACAAAGGATCCAAAATAGTTACTAAATATTATAGTATGTCTAGTCGTTATCTCACACTTTATTACTCATGTTGGAACCTTTATCTACTGATTGTTTAACAGATAAAATCATGGCTGACCTTGTGAAGAATACTCATCCTTGAGTTCTGCAATTCGAGCTCACGAAACCTCTATCTCATGAGAAACTAATCGCCTATAAAGATTTTTTTATAGCAACAAACCATTTTTTCTCCTATGGGTCCGGTCTCTGCTAATGTGGCTCACAGACCACCAATTCATGGCCATAAGTCTCATGCTCCCTCTCAGTTTCCTTAACCTGGTGCTCGTCGTCCACATCCTTCTCATAGCACCTCATCATCTATGCTTGGTCCTTATCCTCAATCTTTGGGAAATGGCAACAATGGAGGCTATCGTGTTTTTTTTTTTTTTTTTTTTCAGTTTCGCGACCAGCAAGGCCACTCAGCCAAATGGTGATCTTATCTCCGTAATGTCTCAGTTCCTCCGCAGGCACTTTGCCCCCCACAACAGCCTTCCTCACACCTGCCAGCACCACACGCTTATGCTGCAGCACCTGCGCCTTACCCTAACTGGATATTGAATTCTGGTGTTCTCATCATATAACCAATGATCTCCAAAATCTCTCCCTTCACTCCGAATATAATATGTCTGAGATGTTATCATTGGTGACGGCACGGGGCATCCAATTACACACATGGTTATACCTTTCTCTCATCTCCTATTGTTCCATTTTACTTAAATAATGTTTTGCATGTTTCTTCTATTTTTCAAAATATATTTTTTGTCTCTCATTTTTGTCTAACCAACAATGTAAAAGAGAGAAGTGGTATTTGACAACTTCTGTATATTATTTGTTGTAATTTTTACAAAGATGAAGTAGAGTATTTATACACCACAGAACCTAAGCTATTCTAAGAAACTATATATTACAATCAATTAATGATTAATTGCTTTACATATAATGATGATTCTTTCCTAAGAGTTTGATTCTATTCCCTTAATACTCCCTCTCAAGTTAGAGCGTGTAAGTCAAGGACGCCGAACTTGCTGAGAAGAAAATAAAAGGTTGATGTTCTGAGTGGTTTGGTGAACAAATCAGCAAGCTGGCAAGCTGATGGGACATGTGCTGTAACTATGACACCTGATTGAATTCGTTCCCGTACAACGTGACAGTCAATCTCTATATGTTTGGTGTGTTCGTGATAAACTGGATTAGCAACAATTTGGAGAGCAGCTTTACTGTCACATAATAGTTTGGCTGGTGGTTGGTGTTCTATTTTCAAGTCATTCAACAAATATCTAAGCCAAGTAAGCTCACATGTAATGGAAGCCATGGCTCGATATTCTGATTCTGCTGAGGATCTTGACAATGTTGTTTGTTTCTTGGTTCGCCATGAAATAAGAGCACCTCCAAGAAAGATGCAATAACCAGTCATATACCGTCTTGTAATTGAACATCGAGCCCAATCTGCATCACATAATCCTTTTGGATTCTCAAATTACCTTTGAATGGGAAATATAATCCTTGTCATGGTGCGCCTTTGAGGTATCACAAAAGTTGATGAACAACATCTAGATGAGGTTGTCTTAGTTCCTGCATGAATTGGCTTAATATGTGAATTGAATAACTTATCTCTGGCCTTGTTGTAGTGAGATAGATCAGTCGTCCCACCAATCTTCTATAATTAGATGGATTCTCTAATAATTATCCTATTGTAGGTAGGAGTTTTATAGAGTTCGAGTGAATATATAAGTTCCTTTGAAGTCGTTAATATAGAATCACAAAGCATAACGAGTTGTTAACTACTAGATTTTTATAGAGATATCGAAGTCTGTAGTTGATGATATGTTCACTGATACTCGAGAGAGGGAGTGGATATTTTCGGAATCTTGACTTATAAACAATATAACTGAACAAGGATTAATTGGCATGATAACTACATAGGGGATAGCTAGGTGAAATCAGACTTTAAAATCTCTATCGTATTAGTTCCTCATATCTAAGTATTTTTATATTTTATTTATTTAATTAAATCTTTGTTAATTATCATATAAATAAAGTTAGGATTATCAATTGTAGTATTTAGTGCGAGTTAACGCAATCCCTGTGGATTCGACATTCTAAACTCATTTATACTAAAACTTGACACCGTACACTTGCGGTACGATATAAAATATAACAACAAGTTTTTGGCGCCGTTGCCGGGGATTGTTTGTTTTAATTCACATTAATACTACTACCAAGTAATCTTAGTTTTAATTTAGATTTAGATTTTTTATTTTTATTTTTATTTTTAGTTTATTTTTGTTTTGTATTTATTTTGTCTATTGATTTTTTCTTTTTCGTTTGGTGCTTCAGTGAATGCGAAAATCCACAAGTCTTGATTCGCTCATGTTTGATCCTGAAATAGAAAGAACAGCGAGGAGACTAAGGAAAGAAAGAAAAACTGAAAAAGAAGCAATGGCAGCTGAAAACAGAGAGATCAACCCATGTCAGGTGGCAATCAGAGATCACTTCAAACCTGTCATTGATGATACCTATTCTGGGATTGCCCATCAACCAATCAACACCAACAATTTTGAGCTAAAACCTGCATTGATCAACATGGTACAAAGAAATCAGTTTGGGGGTTCGGCTGTAGAGGATCCCAACTTGCACTTAAGGATGTTCTTGGAGATCGAAGATACCATAAATATGAATGGTGTGAGTCAAGAGGCTATCATGTTACACTTATTCTCATTCTCTTTACGAGATAAAGACGGGGAGTATCATGACATGGCATGATATGGCCACAAAATTTCTTGAGAGATTCTTTCCACTAGCTAAATCAGCTCAACTGAGGGCAAAAATTAGTATATTTACGCAGTTAGAAACTAAGACTTTATATGAAGCATGTGAGCAATTTAAGGATCAACTACGAAGATGGCCACAACACGATTATGCAGATTGGGTCCAAATTCAGTTGTTCTATAATGGGCTGAATGGTTCGAATAGAACTGTGGTTGATGGAGCAGTTGGGGGAGCTCTATTCAAGAAATCAGCTGAGGACGCCTACAATCTATTAGATTATGCAGATTGGGTCCAAATTCAGTTGTTCTATAATGGGCTGAATGGTTCGAATAGAACTGTGGTTGATGTAGCAATTGGGGGAGCTCTATTCAAGAAATAAGCTGAGGACGCCTACAATCTATTAGAAGAAATGGCCATTAACCATTTTCAATGGCCAAGTGAATGCACTACAGTGACCAAAGTGGCTGGAATATATGAAGTAGACCCTCTTGTGGCACTTACAGCTCAGATTTCCACCATATCGACTCAAGTAGCAGCCCTGACAAATCCACGAGTACCATCTATTGAATCAGCGGCGGCTACAAATATGCAGTTATTGGAAGGAAACCCGAACTTTGAACAAGTCCAATATGTGAACAATCAGAACTTCAACAGCTATAGAGGAAATCCTGTGCCTAACCGATATCATCCAAACCTGTCATATGCTAACACAGAAAATACCTTGCAACCTTCATCAGGCTTTGACTATCAAAGAGCTGAGCATGAATCTTCCTTAGAATATTTCATGAGCACGTTTGTTGCCAATACTTCAGCGAGGTTTGAGAAGAATGAGTCAAGGCTAGACAATATTGAGACACACATGGAAAATATAGGGGCAACAATGAAGTCCTTAGAAATACAGATTGGGCAGATTACGTCATCCATGACCAAGCAGCAGTAAGTGGTATTTGGATAAACTGCCACAGCCGCCAAGCTACATTTTTCATGTCAAAACAGTTACTGGATACAAAAGAAGAAGCTACCATGACCACCATTTGGGTGGTTGCGTCTGGCTGAAGATGTTAAACTTAGCGCTAGTAGGGAGGCAACCCTTGCATTTATTTTATTATTATTTTCATAATTTTTAATTTTTAATTTTATTGTGTGCTATTGATTATTTATTCATTTTTGCATGCTATTTATGCAGGTAGCACGAGACACACGAAGCCCGCGCAACCAAATTCTGACCAGCAGGAGCCTGATCAACTCCATGCACGGTAGTGTTGTTCCTTAATCTGTTTTCTTTATATTTATCTTTCATTGAGGACAATGCATGTTTTAAGTTTTGGGGTGTGTGCATGTATTCCTGCTAGTTATTTATTTATTTAAAAAAATAATTATTTTTATTTTTATGTCTTTGATAGTAAAGCATAAGTCTAATGATGAATTTTGATTACTTTTGATGAAATTTACAAACGATAAGTCCCAATTAATTTTTATCTAATGCCTTGAGTAGATGATCTAGGTTAGACTCGTAAGCACTT
>SKCR01039851.1:0-102422 GCA_019454045.1 Zanthoxylum bungeanum
GCTATGGCAGCTCCAGCTCGCAACCACAGGGGGCCGCCCTGCGAGGCCAGAGTGGGCTCAGCAGTCAGTCTCCATTCGAATTACGTTAGGGGGTCTTTCGCTTTTGCCAGAGAGATACTACGAGTCCTCCGTCCCAGATTCCATCGCCGCGGCCATCTGGTTCAAAGGTATGAATTGCTATCAAAATTTTCAGATACCCAATAAAATTGTCATTGCTATGATTGAGTTTGCAAAACACAATTGACGTCCTGCCACGTGGAAACTGATGTGACACGAACTGAAGGCCAAAGAAAAATCTCCTAGGATTCCTTATTCCCCAATTTATCCTCTGCGGCAGTAGACGTCTAGTTGTACATCCACTGGACCGTGATCTGGATAATCGTCATATTTCATTTATTTAAATTTAAAATAAATAGCACAATAAAAATAAATGTTTTTTTTTTTTTTTTTGCAAAAATTTTATCTTAAAATATATTACTGTAGTGAATAACATTAGTTTGCTCGACAAGATCGGGAATTGGCAGTGATTTGGACGACAGAGCATGGTTTTGTTTATGACACAAAGTGAAAATATTGGTCAAAAGAGGATTCACTCCAGTCACAAACAGGGAAGGTCGGTGCAAGTATTTTATATAACTTAGTCAAACCATCCCGGGTTACCACAATAATAAGAGCAAAACGCAAAATATATAACTAAGGATACGATTTCAAGTTCGATATCAAATCGGTGATTTAAATAGAGAGTGATAATATATATACTCGAAACATGATATACTGTCTCGTGAGCTATAAGCCGTGGCACAACTTAAGTATAGGCCTGCTGAATTAAATTTGTACACTATAACTTTGTTGAGTTTCACAGTTTGTTTGAAAAAGATGACAGTGAATGAGGTCATTGACCTTGTCAACGTTTTCGTTAGTGACTGGAGAATGGAGATAAAAGACGATTTGGTAGGATTTGAGACCCCATAGGGATACGCCTGCGGCCTGCCCCCCATTTTCATTTTAAATTTTTATTGTGGGCCTCATACGTATAGCACAAGCTTTCATCTTTTGTTTTGTTTTGTTTTTTTTTATTTAAAAAATTGAGTACAACTCGGTCAAAAAGAAGTTATTATGGTTAATATCACAAGGACCCCATCACTATTGATAAAATTAACCGCAATTAATTTTATTGGAAGTCTACGCTCTACCCAATTGTTTTTACTCTTTGCCATTGAAATTAACTGAATTCACAAGTTCAATAATTTTCACACTCTATCAATTTAATACGTAATTACTTTTGCTAAAAAAAAAAAAAAATTAATTTGTAATAATTACAAAATTTTCAAAGCATCGGTGGGCTTCATGGTTGGGAAGCAAAGGCTTTATGAAGGTGGTATATCATGTGTCGGGTGTATATACCTTCTCTCTTACAGCAGGCGGGCCCCACACAATATAATTTTCGGGCTTCATGAGCCTCACTATTGAACGTAGCAATTTCATCCGTCATGTCGAATGGCGGGACCTCATTCAATTAAAAAACTTATAAAATTATAAATTATAAATCAATGATAATTTTGATTTGTTAATAAGATATTATGGAAAAAGTTGCAGAAAATTAGTAAATAGTCAATTTATTAAGGAAACAAATAATTTATCTTTTTAGTAGCGATAATAATCGTGACGTCACGATTGAATCTCATCCAAATTATGATATAAGATGAAAAAATTATCTCAAATCCCGATCCGAAAGGTTTAGGATCCCGAATTTTGATCGATATTCAAGATTTTCAAAATAATTTTTAGTCCCAAATCTCACCTGTTTTTTTTTTTTTTCGGGACGATTTTTCATCTCCGGATTCATGATTTTCAACACCCTACTTTTTAAAATCAAATACGACAATCCGAGCTGGTCCCACACTTTAAATAACACTATAATATCTCAAAGAGATCGAAGTCCTACCATAAACATATAAAGTGAGATATGATTTTTTCCTCCAACAATACATCATATTTTTATATTAAACCAATTTCTAATTACCACTCTGCATATATTTAAGAGCAAGTTAAGATATCGTTCACGTAAACCAATAATTTCAACTCATTAATTTAATATTATATATTTTTAAAATGAATTTGTAATAAATATATTAAATTTTATATAAGGTAACAGGTAAGTGTAGTAGGATTATTAGAAAAAAAATTCTTACCTGTCTCGTTAAATTAGAAGTAATGTGAAATTTGTTGACATTTTGTTTTTAACCGTAGTTAGAGAACCCTCGAGTTAAAAAAACAACGACAATAAATAAGCCCGAACCTTCCCTCTCTCTTATTTCAAGTTTCTCCGTTCTCTCGAGCTTCGAGACTGAAAAATCAAAACCGAAACGCTCACCTGAAGCAGCACCAACAGTTTGGTACACTTAGTCCGCACGCACGACGCGTGTCCCTGACATAATGACGGTGTTTTCTGTTAGGCAGGTGGTGCCGGTGGACTACGAGGCCGAGGTGTCTCAGAGACTCCTAGAAGCCACGCTCGCCGGCGATCTTAAATCGGCGATGGAGTGCATTGCCGATCCGTACGTTGACGTGAACTTCGTCGGCGCGGTTTCTTTGAAGACGAGGAAGACTGAGGTTGTTCTTCGCGAGGAAATGCCGAGCGAAGTCCGCGTCGAGTTCGAAGAGTTCAAAAGTGACGTCACGCCTCTGTTCTTAGCTGCTCACGGCGGAAATGCCACTCTCGTGAAGAAACTACTGGTATTGATCAAATCATTGCGTAAAAAACTCAAGAAATTTGTTTTTTTTTATTTGCGTTGTCGTTTTAATATTTGAAATTTTGAACTGTCTTCCGTTTGATTGTTTGTTTGTTTTTTTTTTTTTTATAGTAGCACTCGATGTTCACTTCTAAGTTAGATTTTAATGTGCATTTGCTGATTTTCACTCATTTTTTAAGGTTTTATGATTAATATAAAGAAATGACATGTTTGAGATTTAAAAGTTTTGAAAAGAAAATAATTTGAAATTTTGAACTGCTTGACTCACGTCGTCGTTTTGTAGTTTGTTTTAATTTCTTAAAACTGTTTGTCGACTTCTACTTTTTTTGTTTTTTGTTTTTCTTCTTGTAAATCTTAGTAATTTTGTGAAAGTTGGTGAAAGATTTTGTTGACCAGCTCATTGATATTGAACTCGAGATTCAAAGCTCTTTCATACCACATTGTGTGTTTTCAGTGAAATTGAAAGGGCAAAAAACGAAATTTAAATTGTTTCATGAGCTCTCTGTTTTTCCTTAAACTTCTTGAATGATTTCGGCTAAAATTGATTTTTTTTTTTTTAATACTAATTATGATTTAAGTGATTTTAAATTTTAAAAAAAAGTTATTTTAGTAATTTTCTCTTGGACTACCCAGCCGGATCTACTGATATTTGCTGATATCATTATCTTTTTACACTTTCAAATCTTTGGCTTCCAACATTGGAGAGTCCAAGGTTTCAAGTTATGCGGGAATTGTCTTCAAAAATAAAGTTCAGTTATCCCTTTCATATCTTTCATGGCTTTATTGCTTTTCCTAGTCTCGGTCTCCTTTTGTTTTTTGGTTACCTGGTTTGCATTCAATTAAAAACATGCTATTTGTTTTAGTATTTGGATTAGTTCTGTTTTGAAAGGCTAGATAGGAATCTGATTCTTAATTTTTATGAAGAAACTCTGCTGTTACTGCTGGAAAATTTGCACAAATTATTATCTAACTAGGTATGGTTTTTTAATTTGGTACTTTTCTACCATGCAACTGCTCGATCTGAATACATTTTTATAGACAGTGATAACTGTATGTATGTTAAGAGGACATACATGGAGTAAATCAAGAGCCTATAAAATTAAAGCTTAAGATATTTATTTGTATAATGGCTTATGTTGAGTTGTCTGCCTCTAACCATTGGCCTTTTCTTAAAGTACATCACAGTACACATAGATGCATCCCCCTTTCAGCTTTCTAATTACGAATAATGGACGTTCCATGCATCGTTGGCTGATGTGGTTTTTTTGTTAATTACAAATTATTATCTAGCTAGATATGGTTTTTTTGTTCTCAACAAAGAATCCAAGATAGTTGCTGCTGTTTTAATTTTGTTTCTTATTGGTAACTTGTTGAGATTTTGAGTAAAATGAGAATTTTTTTAAAAAATGCATAATTTCACCTCCCGGAATCTTTCATTGTCCTTTGCAATGTACTAAAGATTGGAGTATTGTCAAATAACAGAGCAATGGAGCTGATGTGAACCAGAAACTGTTCAGGGGCTACGCAACAACAATTGCAGTGAGGGAGGGCCATCTCGAGATTTTGGATATCTTACTTAAAACAGGGGCTTCTCAGCCAGCTTGTGAGGAAGCTTTGCTGGAGGCAAGCTTTCATGGTCAAGCTACGCTTGCTGAGCTGCTCATGGGCTCTGATTTGATAAGGCCACATGTTGTTGTGCATGCTCTTGTCACAGCATGTTGTAGGGGATTTGTGGATGTGGTGGATACTCTCATAAAGGTAAATCGACTTGCTTATTTAGATTTTAGTGGCCATCAGTAGCACTTCCAAAACAGTTTAGACTCTCGCAGTAAAGCAAAAAATCAGAGCAATACTACATTACTTTCACACATTTCATGGTGTCTTTTAGGGAATTCAGTTAATTTCTTAACTCATATTATAGCATATTTTGGATGACACTCTTGATTTTCAAATCACACGGTTGTTCTTAATGGCAGTGTGGAGTTGATGTAAATGTCACTGATCGGTTGCTGCTGCAATCATTCAAGCCTTCTCTGCACACAAATGTGGACTGTAATGCACTCGTTGCTGCTGTTGTTAGTAGGCAGGTCTCTGTCGTCCGTTTACTCCTGCAGGTGACCTTTCATAATCTTCCCTGTTTATCTTTTATAATCTCTTTTCATCGTGGTTGTTGAGGCTTTCTTTCTACTTGTCTTTTTGGTGGTTGGGGAGTTGGTTCATGCATAGGGTCTCTACTTGACAGTCATGATGTGTTATGTCCCCACTTTGAAATGTGAGTGTAACAACTGTAACACAGCTGGATCTCTACCTTAGTACGATGATTCTAGTGTACTTTTTTCAGTGGTTGCATGAGAATCTCAATGTAAATTCTCATATCCTTGGAATACATTATAAGTTATTATGTTCTAAAAATATATGTGGATAGGATAGTAATGCACTTCATACTATTTTTTGCTTCTCTGTGTTTCTCTTTATGCTCATTTACCCATTATTGGTCCCAAAATGACAATGCAGGCTGGTGCAAAAACAGATGTTAAAGTAAAACTTGGAGCATGGTCATGGGATACAACCACAGGTGAAGAATTTCGAGTAGGTGCTGGACTAGCTGAGCCCTATGCCATCACCTGGTGTGCCGTAGAGTATTTCGAAGTCACTGGTTCTATCTTGCGGATGCTCTTGCAGTGCCTCTGCCTCAATAGCCCTCACTATGGAAGAACCCTCCTCCACCATGCCATTCTCTGTTGTAATGCAGAGCTGTCAATGTACTCCTGACCTCGGGTGCCAATGCTGAATGCCCTATTAAAACTCAAAAAACAGAGTTTCGTCCTATACACCTGGCTGCTCGTCTTGGCTTTTCCACAATTCTTCAATCCCTAATTGATTTTGGTTGTGATCTAAATGCCAAGACGGAATCTGGTGAAACAGCTCTGATGATCAGTTCAAAATATAAGCAAGAAGATTGTCTTAAAGTTTTGGCCAAGGCTGGTGCTGATTTTGGGTTAGTTAATATTTCTGATCAGTCTGCTAGTTCAATTGCGGGATCAAATTGGTGGTCCTTTGGTTTCGAACAAACAGTACTAGATGTAATTAGGGCTGGGAAAATTCCAAAATCAAGCAATACAGCTATTTTTTATCCTTTGATGTTTGTTGCCCAAGCTGGCGATAGTGAGGCCTTAAAAACTCTTATTGGTTTGGAAGAACTTGATCTTGATTATCAGGATGACAATGGTTTCTCTGCTGTCATGGTTGCTGCTTTGAAGGGTCACGTCGAAGTATTCCGCCTGCTGGTTTTTGCAGGGGCGGATGTTAAGCTGCATAATAAGTCAGGTGAAACTGCACTTATGCTATCTGCATTGAACCAGAAGAACCGTGATCTGTTTGAGAAAGTGATGCTTGAATTTGCACTTGAAAAGGGAAATTACTATGCTGGAGGCTTCTATGCTTTACATTGTGCTGCACGTCAAGGTGACTTGGATGCAGTTAGGTTGCTGACAAGTAGGGGTTATGATGTTAATGTACCCGATGGTGATGGTTATACTCCATTAATGTTGGCAGCAAGGGAAGGCCATGGACCCATGTGTAAACTCTTGATTTCGCATGGAGCTGTTTGCGATATCAAGAATGCTAGAGGTGAAACCGCACTCTCACTTGCAAGAAAAAGTTCCAGCATGAAAAATGATGCAGAATGCGTGATTCTGGATGAACTTGCTCGCAAGCTGGTGTTAGGTGGCACTCGTGTTTTAAAACACACCAAAGGAGGCAAAGGCACTCCACATACGAAAGATATCAGAGTGTTGGGGTCCGAAGGTGTGCTGCGGTGGGGAAACTCAAGTCGTAGAAATGTGATATGCCGAGAGGCAGAGTTGGGGCCAAGCCCAGCCTTTCGAAGGAATAGGCGGAGCAAAGGCGATGCTGATGAACCTGGGGTGTTCCGAGTAGAGACCACCAAGAACAAGGAGGTACATTTTGTGTGCGAGGGAGGGTTGGAAATGGCTGAACTTTGGGTGAGGGGTATAACGCTAGTGACAAGGGAGGCAATAAGTGGTAAACAGAGACGCAGGGAAACATGAGTGGCAAGACTGAACCTTATTAGCATTGTATAGAAAGCTTGTAGTACTTCGTCTTGAAGTACTTTGAACTGCTAGATTTATGTTAAAGAAGTTTTTAGCTGTAAATGCTCTCTCATAAAAAGAAAAGAAAAATGTAACCTTAAGAAGTTTGTAGTTCAGCCCGGTTATCTGCCGAACATGAGTCTGGAAATCTATTCCAATCTCTTGGGCTCGAACTCAAGCCTCTCGAACAGACTTATACTGCGATGTTTAACCATCTTTGCTTCTCGGAAGCTTCGAAAATTATGGTAATTGAAAACTCATGTCAAGTTAATAGTTGTGCAGGAAAAATAAATGAAATATAAAACCACCCCCTATATGTTTTGCATTAGTAGAACAGCTAACATGGTTCCATGCATTGGCTGTTAAAGTAAAAGAAAAATGTTCATCAACTTATCAAGCCTCAACTTATCTTCAAGGCCGCTGCTATGGAAACTTATCAAACCATTAAAAACAGTAAGCAACTTTGCAGAGACTTACATACTGAATCATCTCTGAACACCATGAAGAATTCTAGAATGATTTCGTATATCGTCAAATAGGAAATGTAACAGATTCTAATGGGAGCAAGTCATTGATTGTTTATATAAATGCAGCATGGGCCTCACCCTCTCATGATGAATCTTACATCAAATAGTCTATAGAAGAAAACCAGAATACTGATCAAATTGAAGGGCTATTGATAGTAACTCTGGTGTTGATAAGTCCAAAGTGAAGCAACAACGTCCGTATTGTATCAGCAGGCTCAGCCTTCGTTGATTTCCTTCTCTTTTGCCTTGCACATATCCTCCGCTGACTTCACATATTTTTTAGTCAACTCATCTATCTGTAAGCAGATGTAGAAACAGAAAATTAAGTAAATACAACAATATTTTTGTGCTAGGGTTGGCTAAACACGCACCTCTTTCTCCAATCTCTTCACTTGATCCTTCGGAAAACTTGAACCTGCTTTCTTCATTGTATCCAATGCCTGTAAAACCAAGAAAACATAGCTTTGATGCATGAAGCAACAAAATCCATAGACACAACATCAATGGCATTCCTATTATAGGCTTAATGGTAATGATGGACAAACAGAGACATTGAATTAAATTTCAATCTGTTGTGACAGAACTGCTAGAATCCTACAAGTTTGAGGGTTGTATAATTTTGGGTAAAGGACATTTGGACCCTCTTAGGGAAAGGGACAAAACCCAATAATGTTTCAAAAAAGATATCAACCTCCCCCTCTTTCTTAACATTTTTTTTTTTTAAATAGTTAAATGATTAGTATTGTTCATTTATATAAGAATGACATGCAATAATGCATAGTAAATATATTAAATTATATTTTTTAATCCAAAATAACAAAATTTATTAATGAATAGGGGTCTACATGTCTTCTTTGTAACGTTAGGGGGTTTTATGTCCCTTTCCCTAAACGTTGGAGCTCCAAGTGTCATTTTCCCTATAATTTTCTTTCCAAATTTCACAAAATGATGGACAAGGATCCTCTCCTTGTTTTTTTCTCTCTTTATTTTTTTATTGTGCTATAATATGGTGACATGTGATATACACAAACAAATATATAGTTAAGATTGTATGCCACATGTCATTAGATGATAGAACTAGAAAACCAAGGAGAAATAAGGAGAGAGAAAAAACAAGGAGATGATCCTAATTTAATGATGAACTAGTAACAAAAGGAAAAGCAATATAAACTTACGACTGAGGCTGAAGCAATAGTAATTGGAATCAGATAACATAAACTGAGATCTATAGAGTGGAAGAGCAAGAAATTAAGAAACATGAATCCCAATATCCCATATGTCAGATAAACAAAAAGTACTTTACTGCTATACCTTCTGCCGAGCCCTTCTTACACTTTGTTTAACATCTTCACTAGTCCTGGCTACCACCTTACACATTGCCTGGATATGCTCTTTGGTCAATCTGGTCAATGTAAACAATAAACGAAGTAAATCAATCGAGAAATCAGAAAATCCAGTGATATCTCCATAGGAGACAAAACTTAGATTCCAGATCCAGATGTTAACATATCATCATCATCAAATAACTCTTCAAACATCGTCTCCACATCAATATTGATCAATATTGGGTTTACCACCCATTGTTAGTAGATGGACTTCCCTGGCGGGCATATAAACGAGAAACAAGTTTAAAAGGAGCAAATGCTTACGGTGGAATAGCTGCAATCAATCGTTGCCCATCATCTCTAGGATTTAACCCTAAAGGAGATGAAACAATGGCTTTCTCTAACTCTTTCAGGGTCTGCAAGAAACAATCATCCATTATGGTGATGATCCAACTGGGATTGGGTGTTTCAAATTTGCCACTAATTGGTATGACAGGTAAAATGCTTATTTTGGGCATGTGAACAACATAAACCAGCATATTCCAATAATACTGTTCCACATATGCATGGAAATATGCATATTTTTTCTGGCTATAACGAAAATTCCGACGGTTAATTTAAATTAACATAGCAAGTTATTCATCTTAAAAGGCAGATCTCCAAGATTGGAAACTGATGCAGTTGCTGGCACCCAGAATAAGCACAAGAATCAAAACAAATTCTAAACTTGTTTAGACAAGGCATGGATAATTACATTTGGATCGTAAGGATTAATTGATAAGGTTTTAGAATCTAGGACTGAAACAACAGCTAAATGATTCAAGGGCATCTTCACGCCACCAGTTTCAACAATTATGTGGTCAAGAATTCCTGTAAATTTCACAAACAGACATGTCAACATATCACAACCACCAAAAATCAGTAATAAAAAAACTTTAAAAAAGACGGTCAACAGTAATATACCTGCTGACGCCCTTCCTGTTCTTAATTTGGTCAGTTCCCGTTGCAATGCAACTATTGCTGCTTCCATCTGTGAGACAGCAGTTTCCTTGACGGTGGGTCCAATATCCACCACTTCAACTGTACTTGCACCAGCAGAATCATCCTCTGCATATGTAAATCAAAATGAATAAGTTAATAAGTTAATACACAAGCATGATGACGACAATTAAAGAAGTAACAAAACATGTAATTTGAATTTGCAAAAATACCTACAATTTGTTTCATGACCAATATGCCATAAAAAATTAATGTGAATTCAATTAAGCCTCCAACTAACTAGTTGGGTTCGGCTACATAATTCTCTCCTCCATTCCAAACTCCAATTGCTTGGTGTGTCGAGGCTATCGCCTCAGGCCGAATTTTCAACAAGCCCCCTCAGAGGCTTGAGGCGGTCCGCCTCATGACGCCTCGAGTCAAGGACTCGAAGCGGCCTGAGACGGTTTAAGGCGGACGCCTCGACCCAAAAGTCATAAAATTACTATTTTTTAAAAAATAAAATATTATATAAGAGAACTGAGAGTTGAGATAAAGAATCTCGAATTGAGCTTCTTTATAAACTAAAAAGCTATTGAAAATAAAATTTCTAATTTTGAAATCCTAACCGGCAGTATCGTTAACTGCGTTGATAGGGTAGCTCAACCCCTATATTTCGTCGAAAATAAAAAAAATAATTATTATCTTTAAAAATGACTAACATTTACAATTATAATTATTTATTAGTTATAATTTGTTATTAATAAATTTATTTATGATAGGAATTATATGTGATTATGTGATGATGACGCTTTGGCAGATGACACTTCAAACACACATTTCATGCTATTAGACATAAATGATAGCCTATTTAGAGATTAACAGTCATTTTATTCCATGAACCTATTTTGTTGTGTTTCATTTTGTTTAGTTTTGATGGATGATTTTATGTATTAATTGATATGGATTTGTTGAGGATTATTTATTTTGATGTTTTTAATTTTTTTGGTGTTCGGGTTGAGGCTGTCGCCTCGACCCCCTCGCCCTGTACCACATACCAAGTTTTCGAACCTTCGTACTAGTATCATAATCTGAATAAGAAACGAAGGACAAAACTGACTCAAACAAGGCAATAAGTGGAGTGCTCTAGTAACATAGAGAATCCTAATGCTACCTTATTTAGGGAATACAAATCCTACTAGAGTAAGGAAACCTACATGTATAAAAAAGGGGATTTAGGGTTATATCTAAATTCAATTCATAATCACTTAAACTCATCATTTTAATTCTTCTCTAATAGTGAAATTTCTCTCATCCTCTTCCGTGGACGTAGGCCAAATGCCGAACCACGTAAATCCTCGTGTTTTACTTTGTTTTCATGCAGCTTCTCTGCCAAAAATAAATTACGTGTTCGACAACGGATTTTTCGGGAAAAAACCTCATTATTTTTCCAAACGAAAATCTGGAGTCAACACCTTATAATTACAATTGTATTAGATTACATAAATTATAAAAGACTACTACTTTTTCCTAGCTGGAAATCTACTAACAAAACCAAAACTCTGCCAAATACCCAAAAATGAAAACATCCAACCACTCATCACCAAAATTCACAAAATCCAATTCATCAAATCCTCAGTCTATTAATAACAACTGCATATGTAATACTACAATCAATAACAATAACAATAAATAGGGAAACAGAGAGATTAGGTAAGTACTTGATCTTTTGCCTTTGGCGAAACCTCGGCGAGAGTCTCGCATGAACTCGAGAGCAGATAGAGTGGGATCATTGAACTGGGTTCCAAAGACTCCACAACTGCGAGAGCAGAGAGTATGGCACATGTTTTGCTGTGATTGAAGAGCAGAGCAACCATTTCTAAGAAGCAAAATTGTCTTTCGATAACAAATTGCTCGTCTCAGATACATTGCCATGGTTTCCCCCCCCTTTTTTTTGGGTTTATGTTTGAAGTACAGGATATCTATTGTTTCCTTACTTCTTGTTCACTGTCTAGTCTAGGGTTTAAGTAGCTCTCTTGGTTTTTTGTGGGTTTAGGGTTTTTGTTTACCTCTCTGTTGCAGACCTGGGCAATCAGCCCACCATTTGTCGACCCGAATTGGCTTGGATTCATTTCCTGAATTGAATTGAGTTTGAAACATATGATTTTACATTATTTAAATGGGGATCTCAATATTTATATCCGATGCGTCCAAGTAACAGATATAAAAAATATATTTTCTTATCCGTCCTTAAAATATCGGACCCTATCCCCACGATAATTTTGCCATCCCTAACGAAAATTCAATTAATAATCTATTCATTCGAACGTAATTCAAACTTAAGACCTAACAATGGTATAATAAAGAATTTAATTAGAGATTAAATCAATACAATTATATAGTATAGTCATGAGTCTATCGAGTATACTTAGATATCTAATGTCAATAAAGGCAAAATCTAAACCTACAAAACATTAAAATCCACCTAGCTTCTTGAACCAAAAATAAAAAATAAAAAATAAAAAATAAAAAAAAAAATAAAAAATAAAATATTACACATTTAAAAGTATAAAAATATTACAACATCAAAAGTTCAAATTTACCAAAAATTCAACAATAAAGGACCCCATAAAAATTTTTCATCCTTCATAAATTAGGAAAAATCATGTCTAATATTTGAGTGTTGATTATAATAACCAATAAAATAATTAAAAAAAATAAGTGCGTAGATTGGTCGGTCAAGTATTTGAAACTCAAATCTGTCACGGTAATTAACTAAGTTAATAAGTACTAAACCATTCAATAAAGATATACAATTTTACCACTCATACATTACTGTTGACATGTGATTTTCGTCACAGGGGCAGTTTCGAGATAACTCACCCGAGACAATCCTCATTCAACCTTGAATTTGTTTGGTTATGGGAGACCAAAAGTAAATTTGACAAAAGACAAGATAACCATGAAATCGACAAGACGATTTTAACGTGGTTCAGCGGAGCTAGTCCAGCCTACGTCCACGGGCATAAAGTAGGGGTTACTTTATTACCGATACTAACTCGGCCGACCTGTTTCTGGGTAGGCCTAAGGAAACCGAGATGTTCATCTTTCGAGTTTTTACAAGTAGTTCTCTATCTTTTTTTCTGACAAAATTTGGCCATCCCTACAAATGAATCTAGCTTTCCTTTATATACTCAGGAATTACAATACTGTTCCACATTTTCATGACGTTTCCCGCATGAACTCTTGAGTCTTGACTGATTGACGGGCTCTCTGCCTTAGGTCTGTCGTCGCTGAAAGCAATCCTGCCTTCTGACGGCCTGTCACATCAACCTGTCTTCCTCACTGCCACACGCAACAATAATGGTGCCAACCTATAAAGAGCCTTTGTATAATGACACTTTTTGGAGGAAAAAATCCAGCAACTCTGATCATGCGTCGGTCTTCAAGAGGTCGTCCAAGTGACCTGCCGAGCTTCCAAACTGTTTCTGCCCCGACCCAAAATATTCGAACTCGTCTTTCGTGGTATTGAAGGTGAAACAGAACTGAACTGAGCTACCAGGCTCCTACAGGGTCGATCTGAACTGTCTGACCCATCTTCCGTGATCGGTCCTTACTATGATGTGGTCGGTATCTGAATCTGTACCATACTGTGTGCTCTGGTCGATCAGATCTGGAAAACTGTGTCCGGACTCTCTTTCTAGTCGAGGAATAACCCAAACCCTCTGAACACTTGACTCTATAAAAGGGAAAATCTCATCTCTGCTATTGCCGAACTATTCAAAGTATTTGTCACAAAAAAACACCATCAACATCCGTCCCCTAATTCTCGGTATCAACGAGTTAGCGAGTTGATGTCGGGAACTATAAAAAAGATGATGTGCTGATCAACCGGTCAGTGGTTGCTCCAGGAATCACAGAGAAAACCGCCTCTCCTACCAATCAGGTATTCCCTTGCCATCTTCATGTGCTCGGTCACTGAGGATTCTGATGCCCATCCAAATGATTCTCCGACTTGAAGCAAATTCTCCATTTGCCCTTCTGGTAGCTATCCCAACAGAAGCCGAAGTTCCTCCTACCGTCTAGACTAAAACTGACATCCCTTCTGCCGAGCCTATACCAGAGATCCTGCCTCCCGGACCAGATCAAGATAAGCCTGCTGCCCAATTCCCTCTTCTGATGCTTATATCTGAATGCTTCATTTCCTGTCTTCCATACTTAGCATGATTCCAAATTTTATCTTGCTAACTCGTTCTTCCAAATCTGAATGTGAGAAGAGATCCTGATCCCGACCAATTCGAACAAGGCCATGAGGGGAAGGCTCTGTCCCCGAGCCCATGATGATGCACTCGGTGGGACGTAACCCGACCCAGAGCCAACATAATATTAAGCTCCGAGGGAATGTTACCTCACCGGACCAATAGGGAGCCGACCATGAGGGAGATGCTCCGACCCCATACCGATGAAAAGTCTCTCGGTGGGACGTAACCCGACCCCGAGGTAGCAACACTATTGGCTCTAGGGGAATGTCAACTCCCCAGACCAATAAAGATCCGGCCATGGGGGAATGCTTTGTCCCCATGCCGATGAAAAGCCTCTCGGTGGGATGTAACCCGACCCCGAGGCAACAAAATAGACAGCCTCGGTGGAACGAATCCAGCCCCGAGCTGGTGGAATATAACAGACTCGATGGAACGAATCCAGCCCCGAGCTAAGAAGAATACTTGGCCCTGGGGGAATATTACCTCCACAGACCAACAAAAATTCGGCCATGAGGGAATGCTCCATCCTCATGCTGACGAAAAACCTCTTGGTGGGACGTAACCCGAACCCTTGGCAACATAACACTTGGTTCTGGGGGAATGTTACGTCCCGAGACCAATGAGATGGACTCAGTGGGATGTAACTCGACCCCGAGCTGATGAAACAATACAGACTCGACGGAACGAATCCAGCCCCGAGCTGATGGAACAAAGCAAACTCGGCGGAATGAATCCAGCCCCGAGTTGATGGAACAAAGTATCGGCGAAACGAGTCCAGCCCCGAGTTGGTGGAACAAAGCATCAGCGGAACAAATCCAGCCCCGAGCTGGTGGAACAAAGCATCGGTGGAACGAGTCCAACCTCGAGCTGCTGAAACAATACAGACTCGGCGGAACGAATCCAGCCCCGAGTTGATGGAACAAAGCAGACTCGACGGAATGAATCCAGCCTCGAGGTGGTGGAACAAAGCATCGGCGGAACGAGTCCAGCCCCGAGCTGGTGGAACAAAGCTGTTGGACAATTATGACCCATAGCGTCACTATTTGTACAGATCATGATGTTGTTGTACAAATTAACTATGTGACAAAGGAGATTGCTCTCTTATCATTTGTGATTAGATCACCAAGATGTATAAATGATAGGAGGTCCTTATGATTTGTTCCTGGATTAAGAATGATATGAGACAGTATCAGTCCACGAAGGATAAATCATTAAATATCCATAGTTAGAGTATTATCGAGATTGGACATCGATAAATACGTAAAAGACTAGTATTACACTTGTGCGCGTTGTGAGGACACAACGACATAGTTCTCATATATTTGGGTATATGATACTCATGCAAGTGTAATAGGAGGTTGTGTTTTACCGATGGTACGGGAAACAGCTTCGCTCTGGATAGACCCCCTCGGAATTCCATTAGTAGTATGACTATGTGTCTAAGGAAGTCCGAAATCAGGGTGGGTGTATTTGGTCTTAACCTGAGACTTGCACCGCTAATACTTGCGACAATCAATATACTTTGGTTTTGGTCGTCCAGGGCTTTAACCAGTTTCTGTGTACGCCTCTTCTGGGTATATCGAGAATCATAGTGTGTTGGGTGTGATGTCAAGACAGAAGTATCACTCCAGTCATAGTGGAGATGATGGTCACGTAGGATACTGGACTGGTTCTCTTAAATGCTAACTATCGGGATATTATGACAAGGTCATGTATATCCGATTATAGAGACTAGTTACCAGACATCCGACATGTGCTTCGTACGGGGCAGACACAATTCCAGCCCCAGGCCTAGCACGTGATCATCCGATATTGGATCGACATACGCAATACTACGTATACTACGCCTGATATAGATCCTTATTCCTGTAAGGATATTTCTGGAGAATTGGGTAGGCATGACACTTTGCTAGAAGCCAACCTTGTCTTGCAAATCGGTATAAACGTAGTACGAGGTACTTACGTGTTCGGATAGTCCGACGACCAAATTTACTGCCAACATATCCGGGGATCTCATGGGTCGCTTCCCGAATATTCACCGATGATGTATGACTCGCACTTTTAATTAATATGAGATTAATTAGAAGAGAGAGAAAATTAATATGACATTAATTACGGAGATATTTTATCTGGGATAAAATATCAATTAAAGAGAGATAACGATTAATTTGGAATTAATCGATAAATTAATATATTCGATATATTAAACGAAATTGGATTTCGATGCAGAATTAAATTAGATTTTAATTCGGGCGAACGAGTTAATTTAGAATTAATTCGTTAGCGACGTGAATAGTGATTTCGCTAGGCATAATCATTTAATTGCGTCGCAACGGAAAATTCGTTAATTTGGAATTAGCGAACCCGAGCCCGAGATTGTTTACGAGCGCACTCGCATTTTGAATTCGAGTGCGACATGCAAGTCAAATCAAGCGTCAAATCGCTAGTCGCATCAAGCGTCAAATCATTAGTCATTTTGAGTGATGTGACAACTTGTCACTTGATTTGATTGATTGATGTGAGTTGATGGAAGTTGATGGAAATCATTTGATGGATTTGAAAGACATTTATCATTATTTTATTAATGATTTTTTGACTTTCAAATTAAGTGTATTAGATACACTTTTCTTCCAACAACACACACAATTCGTCTTTTTTTTTTTTTTTTTTTTTTTTTTTTCATTTGGAGCCAAAAACTCCTCTCTCTCTCTCGCCATTTGGCCATTTTCTTCACTGGTTTTTCTGGGCAGAAACCGTGAGATGGGAAGCAAAAGTGTGGCGATTTTGTGGCAAAATCGTCAAGAGCTAGCACTCCGAGAGACATGCGAAGGTGATAGGGAAGTCCCCCCATGAGCATGGAAGTTCAACACAAGCTTGGAGCTTGCTTATAGGGGTGTGCATCGGTCGGTTCGGTCGGTTAATCCTTGATTTTTTAACCGTAACCGAAATTTTCGGTTAATAAAAATGTGACCGATTTAACCAATTTATGACACATAACCATTAACCAATTAACCATTATATTTCGGTCGGTTATGGTTAATTCGGTTATTAACCAATCCAATAAATTAAAATTTAATATTTTTTATAATTTTTAATTAATAAAATTATATATGATGTAGGTCGGTTCTACCGATTTTTTCGGAACATTTCAACCCCTCGAACCACCGACGCATTAAATTTTTTGGATCACTAATTCGATCACATATCCAATTCTAAAAATACTGATTCTAACTAACAATTTGAATAAATATATCTATATTTAATTACATGCGAGAGAAATATTTTTTAACCCTCGATGATTGTCACGGCCTCAGATTTCCTTCCAAACCTGGCATTTGGAAATTTTAAGGGTCACGAATCCACCACGATAAAAAATCTACACATTTGAAATTTTATGTATTTTTAACCTTTAAATTCTTGAGAGAAATTAAAAAGAGTCAAAACCAAGCTGTTAATGTAGCTTGTAATTTGAATTTTATCAATTTTATTTTCGGGTAGTATTATCAAATCAATAGAACTACAACCAATTGAGAGTTTACATGTAGACTATCTTAACTCTAAAAAATTAAAGGATTCGCACACGCTAATATATATATATAGTTTAATTCGGTTAATCCGTCAATTCGGTCATACGAATCTCATAACCGTAACCGAACCGAATAACCGAAAAAGTTAAAAATTTTAACTGTAATAACCGATTTAACCGACTTAACCGAACCGTAATAAAAAATGGGTCGGAACGGTTCGTTAATCGGTTAAAACCGATTAATGCACACCCCTACTTGCTTGGAGGACCTCATTTGGCCGAAAATGAGGGACCATTTCATAGCTCACTGCCGAGCATGAAGGGAGGCAGAAAATCAGATTTTTGTTGTCCAATGCGTCGCTCAACCGATCGATGTGAGTATTCCGCAACTCCCTCGTTGTTATTCACACTTGTTTCATGCTTGTTTAATGATCTTGGGAGGCTTAGAAACTCCAACAATGGTATCTATGAGCAATGTTGAGCATGAAAATGATTAGGGCTTAAAATTTGGGTAAAATGTTTTTGAGCATGATTTGGATGAATTGGATGTTTAAGTATGCTTATTACATGTTTAATTGAAGATTGATTGGATCAATTTGATTAAATATTGTTTGGAACAAATTTCCCCAATTTTTTAGGCTTGGCCGAAAATATGATGTGCCCTATGTCTTGATATTTTTGTTTTTTGATCATTGGATGACTTAAAATAATTGGGTAAAGTTGATTTGAGATTTAATTGGATTGAATTTTGAATTGGACAAATTTTCCCCAAATTAGTGGGCTTGGCCGAAACTAATGAATTATAAAAGTCATGGTGATTTTTGATTTTTTGATCATTGGATGTGTTGGAAATCAATTGGGAATATTGATTTAATGTTGAATTGAATTTAATTGGATTGAATTTGATTTGGACATAAAATCCCCTCCTTAGCCGAGACATATAAAGCATGGTTTATGGGTTTGATTTTTGATGAAATATGTTGGACATGTTTTGTTGTAGATGAGCATGATTAATTAGGCTAATTGATGTTTTAGAAATGTTAATTGGTAATTAATTATGTAATGCACTTTGTTTAATTAAATTATGAAATTGGATTTTTATGGTTTAATTAAATTGGCCTATTTTGAATTTGGGCTTGAATTGTTGTAAATGGGCTTATTGGGCTTGTTTGTACCAAGTTGGGTTTAGGCTAAATTGGTTGGATCCAATTGGGCCCAAAACCGCATCCATAAAGCCCAAATGCGACTAATGGACCTTTAAGTTTAATTGGGCCTAATGGGCCAAATTTGATTTCTGGGCTTATGGGTAATTCCCGGATTGGACTTTGGTTATCGGTTTGACCCGAGTTGACCAAAAGTCCACGCCTCAAAAAATTAATTAAAAGCCCATTGGACTTTAATTAAATTAATATTGGATATTAATCGGGCTTTGAGACCCGTAACGATTAATTTGGAATTTAAGTTGTAAAAGTTCGTTAATAAAGTGTAGTATTTAATTTAGAATTAAATAGCGAATTAGTATTAAATACAAATTGAATTGGATTTAATTTTGTAGTTTAATTTAATTCGAGAATTCGTACTTTAAGTACTTATTCGCAAAACGAGTTTGACTAGCGCAAAATCAAATCATTGTTTGAACATTGGATGATCACTAATTATCAGATTAATTAATCTGATTAGATTGATTGATAACATGCTTGTGTGAATACATGGTTGTGATGCATGAATAATGTATATCAGATGGATATTAGATGGGTGGGGCAATTTTAGAAATTGTTGTAATAAATTTGATTTATTAATTGGACCTGCGTGTCCAGCCTTATTACCTCCATATTCTTTGTATTCTCTTCTCACCTATTCCCCTCAATGTAAATGAGGTTTCTTTAGAAGTGTAGTGTAACGGGTAGAAGTAATACATGTGCTAGCGGGAGAGAGAAAGGGAGAGATTTGATCTAGGATCAATGTGTAAAGTATCCATCCGCATATCATTATTATTTTAATTATACGCGCTTTATTATGTGTTTAGAATGCATGTTTAAGGGTGTATGATGATGAGACCTTAACAAAGATAATAAATTGGTTGCTAATTTGCACTCGAAAAACCCTCGCAAAATATTAAGCGTTTTTCCTTCCATTGAGTGATTCTTACTCAAGATCCGAGACTGACATTGGCTTGTTGGCCAAAGTCAAGGCCTTTGTCCGTCGAGGATGTGTTTGAATCAAGAGCTTTGTTCCATATCGGTGTCTTGTCCAAGTTATGGTTTGTTGGCCAAAGTCAATACCACTTCTTGTCCATCGACATTGATTACGAAGCTTTCCATGGTCAATGGGTCACGCTTAACTGGGATCACTAAGTTTGTTGTGCCAAGCCAAGACTTAGTTGATTCAGAGGAAAAAGGTTAGGTAATATATTGGATATATTGGCATATATAAGATATATGTTTCGGACTTGATGTCCCCCTACTGGATCTAGGAATTGGATTGGATCCAATTGATCTTAGAGATCTACCTAGTTAATTATCATACAATTTGTTGGCCAAAGTCAAGATTGTGTGATATTTAACGGGATCCTAGCCCACTAGGAAACACGGTTTCCCGAGTACTCGACAGAGGGTTAGAGGCTCGCCGAAAAATAGTGGGAGGCAATAATTGAATTTGCAATATTCGTTTAATTACTTGCCATACGCGCTCAAACAAATATTATTCGTCAAATAAATTAATGTTAGTTGGACTAATATTTAAATTGGTTGTTTTAACAACAGTGTGGACTGTATTTAAATAATTCATTTATAGTTGGTTATATATTTGGATTACAGTAATTAATATATTTGATTTAATTAATTATAGTTGATTAAATAGTTGGACTATAGTAATCATTATAAGAAATAGTACCGATATCATTGATTAAATAGTTGGACTAGTAGAATCAAGATAAAATTGAAAGATTGACATTTAAAACATAACCTAAGGAAATGTATTTAAATGGTTTAATTTTCAAATTGGGAATAAATTTCAGGATGGTCCTGGAAAATAATAAGTTACTTTATTTGATAAAATAACATATTATGCCTAAGCCCGGAGTTAAGCAAATAGTAGAGCATAATCTTTGGAAGATTTATGTAATGATAACTTTAGTGCTTAATCCATTGAACTTGTCGCAAGAGACTCCTTAATTTCAGAATCAGAACTAAGGATTAGATCCTTAAGTATGATAATGAAATTGAAGGATCTTCATAGATCTATTTTAGATTTTAGAAGTACTAATTGCAATAAATAACTCTTGGAGAGTTAATGACTATTCTCAAGGAGATAAAGTCAAAATTTGCAATAGGCAAGTAGCGCAAGTCGCACCTTACTTCGATATTCTAGTCAGCCAAGGCTAGGCCAAAGGCTTCTGGAGTGTAGAAAAGGGCAAAGGCAAAATCATTATAATCTTCTGGGAAGATAAAGGACATATCCCAAAATGTCTGCCTGAAATGTGGCAAACGGGATCGCGGAAGCGTGACTGCCTTTTGGACAAAGCAGACATGAAGGAATTGAAGACGGGCAAGGCTCTGACTTCAAATATGTTTGCCATAAATATGTTCACTACTAGTATTAAAATTGGATTTTAAATACTTAGTGTGGAACATAAAATATATGTATTGATGTTCAGAATCTGTTTTGAATAGGATACTGACTTCAATAGAGATTTATCTGCGAATCGGAAACGGGACGAAAGTCGCTGTTTTTAAACGTAGATCCTAATTTATACCAACTGACTCGTATAATGAAGTGATACAAGGTATCGACTCCCTATTATGGAAAAGTGCCATAAAGTCCGAAATGGATTCCATGTATATCAACCAGTTTAGACACTAGTTGATGTACCGCAAGACATTGTGCCTACTGGTACTTTATATGTCTTCAAGGAAGACATACATGGATGGCACATACCAACGTATAAAGGTAGGCTTTTAGCGGAAATGTATCATTATCAATATTGTGTTGATTACGATTCAACCTTTTACCTGTTGCCATGGTAAATCCATTTGGATAATGCTTGCTAATGCTGCATGTTTCAGTAGTGAAATATATCAGCTGAATGGCAAAATCGCTTTCCTGAAAAGGAAACCTTTCGGAGGATGTTTACAACATCCTTTCGGTTTTGTCGTATCAAAACTAGCAAACAAGGTTTGCAGGTTGTTCGATCCATGTTTGGATTGAAGCAAGCATAGGTTCTTGGAATTATCGTTTTGATGTAATCATAATAGTTTATGATTTAATTCAAAACGAAAAGATTCTTGTGTATATAAGGAGGTTAGTGGGAGCGCACTGACAATGGCTGTCCTATAAATAATGATAATATATGTCATTTCTTGGAATGATATTCCCATAATAAATAAAATCGATGAAAGCTTGGCTTTCATAAATATTCTCCGAGAAATCGTACATTGAAAAATGTACGCGACCTGGTGTCTCATACGCTTTGAGTATATGGATTCACAGTCAGGCCAATCCGAGTGATAGTCACTGGATTGATGTTAAGAACATCCATTAGCATCTTAGAGAACTAAGGATGCTGTCTTAGTCTATGGAGAAAGAGAACTTGAAGTGACTGGAATCACTGCATGCGCAAGTTTCCTAAATCAATTAAACGACTATAAGTCGCAAAACGGTACTATACAGTTTGAATAACGGTACAGTGAGCTGGAAATCTTCCAAGCAAGATACTGTTACCGAATAAACAACAAATGCGGGTTATTGCAGCAGCTGAGGCAGCAATAGAAGCCATCTGGGTCAATAATAAATCTAATTAGATTAGATATAGTTCTGTTAGCAGCTAAGCTAGGCTTCAGCACAGGCTAAAGAATTAATGGTCTCATCAACGATCCAGATATATACTTCGATATTCATCTGATTCATTCAGATCATACATCGTGGCGATGTGATGATCGTATAAGTCGCATTAGACGATAATCATGCAAATCCGCTGACGAAAGCCTTTCCTCAGCAGTTTGAGCGAACCGTACATAGTTCGGGTGTAAGACACTCGAGTGACTTGCTATAGGCCAAGTGGGAGATTGTTGGACAATTATGACCCATAGCGTCACTATTTGTACAGATTACGGTGTTGTTGTACAAATTAACTATGTGACAAAGGAGATTGCTCTCTTATCATTTGTGATTAGATCACCAAGATGTATAAATGATAGGAGGTCCTTATGATTTGTTCATGGATTGAGAATGATATGAGACAGTATCAGTCCACGAAGGATAAATCATTAAATATCCCTAGTCAGAGTATTATCGAGATTGGACATCGATAAATACGTAAAAGACTAGTATTACACTTGTGCACATTGTGAGGGCACAACGACATAGTTCTCATATATTTGGGTATATGATACTCATGCAAGTGTAATAGGAGGTTGTGTTTTACCGATGGTACGGGAAACAGCTTCGCTCTGGATAGACCCCCTCGGAATTCCATTGGTAGTATGACTATGTGTCTATGGAAGTCCGAAATCAGGGTGGGTGTATTTGTCTTAACCTGAGACTTGCACCGCTAATACTTGCGACAATCAATATACTTTGGTTTTGGTCGTCCAGGGCTTTAACCAGTTTCTGTGTACGCCTCTTCTGGGTTATATCGAGAATCATAGTGTGTTGGGTGTGATGTCAAGACAGAAGTATCACTCCAGTCATAGTGGAGATGATGGTCACGTAGGATACTGGACTGGTTCTCTTAAATGCTAACTATCGGGATATTATGACAAGGTCATATATATCCGATTATAGAGACTAGTTACCAGACATCCGACATGTGCTTCGTACGGGGCAGACACAATTCCAGCCCCAGGCCTAGCACATGATCATCCGATACTGGATCGACATACGCAATACTACGTATACTACGCCTGATATAGATCCTTATTCCTGTAAGGATATTTCTGGAGAATTGGTAGGCATGGCGGCGCTTTGCTAGAAGCCAACATTGTCTTGCAAATCGGTATAAACGTAGTACGAGGTACTTACGTATTCGGATAGTCCGACGACCGAATTTACTGCCAACATATCCGGGGATCTCATGGGTGGCTTCCCGAATATTCACCGATGACGTGATGACTCGCACTTTTAATTAATCTGGGATTAATTAGAAGAGAGAGAAAATTAATCTGGGATTAATTACGAAGATATTTTATCTGGGATAAAATATCAATTAAAGAGAGATAACGATTAATTTGTAATTAATCGATAAATTAATATATTCGATATATTAAACGAAATTGTATTTCGACGCGGAATTAAAATTAGATTTTAATTCGGGCGAACGAGTTAATTTAGAATTAATTCGTTAGCGATGTGAATAGTGATTTCGCTAGGCATAATCATTTAATTGCGTCGCAATGGAAAATTCGTTAATTTGGAATTAGCGAACCCGAGCCCGAGATTGTTTGCGAGCGCACTCGCATTTTGAATTCGAGTGCGGCACGCAAGTCAAATCAAGCTTCAAATCGCTAGTCGCATCAATCGTCAAATCATTAGTCACTTTGAGTGATGTGACAACTTGTCACTTGATTTGATTGATTGATGTGAGTTGATGGAAAGCATTTGATGGATTTGAAAGACATTTATCATTATTTTATAAATGATTTTTTGACTTTCAAATTAAGTGTATTAGATACACTTTTCTTCCAACAACACACACAATTCAATTTTTTTTTTTCATTTTGGAGCCAAAAACTCCTATCTCTCTCTCGGCCATTTGGCCATTTTCTTCACTGGTTTTTCTGGGCAGAAACCGTGAGATGGGAAGCAAAAGTGTGGCGATTTTGTGGTAAAATCGCCAAGAGCTAGCACTCCGAGAGACATGCGAAGGTGATAGGGAAGTCCACCCATGAACATGGAAGTTCAACACAAGCTTGGAGCTTGCTTGGAGGACCTCATTTGGCCGAAAATGGAGGACCATTTCACAGCTCACTGCCGAGCATGAAGGGAGGCAAAAAATCAGATTTTTGTTATCAAATGCGTCGCTCAACCGATCGATGTGAGTATTCCGCAACTCCCTCATTGTTATTCATACTTGTTTCATGCTTGTTTAATGATCTTGGGAGGCTTAGAAACTCCAACAAAAGCATCGACGGAACAAATCCAGCCCCGAGCTGATGGAATAAAGCATCGGCGGAACGAGTCCAACCCCGAGCTGGTGAAACAATATAGACTCGGCGGAACGAATCCAGCCCCGAGCTGGTGGAGCAATACAGACTTACACGAGGGAAGATTTTCAACCTCTGAGGCTCTGCGGATCCTCTTACGAGCGTCCTCATGCCAGACATCAATGAAAAACAGAAATTGGAACAAAAAAAGTTAAAAAATGTGGAGGTGACTTAGCACATACTCAATGCAAAGCCAAGAAGTAAAAATAACAACTCGGGTACTCCGAGGAAGCGTTCTGCCCGATGTCTCCCAAAATATAATTCTGAACCTTACAATTCAGTGTCTCGGTTAGGCAAATCCCCACGGGGGAGGAAGACACCCCGTGTGTGCCCTCACTGGGTGGTTCTCAATGAGACTCACCAGCCGACTCACAAGGGAAGAAACCTCTCTGGGTCCGATTTACCCGAGACTCATGCAATCAAGGGCGCCATTCAGGCATACCCAAGCCAGGTGGTCTGATGGTACTCAACGGGACTCACCAGCCAACTCGCAGGGGAAGAAACCTCTCTGAGTTCGGTTTAACCCGAGATTCCTGTAATCAAGGGGATCATTCGGCCATACCCAAGCCAGGTGGTCTGATGGTACTCAACGGGGATCACCAGCCAACTCGCAGGGGAAGAAATCTCCCTGGGTCCGGTTCACCCGGGAGCATGATGGTCATGGAGGCAATTAAGCCATCCCCATGCCATACTCTCCGATAGTCTTCAATCGGGATTAACCAGCTGACCTGCACGGGGAGAAACATCCATGGGTCCGGTTTACCCAAGCCATTCCTAAAAAATACGAGCCATGAGGTAGTAACGCTCCGACCTCGGGGGTTTGATAATGACACCCGGATGCGGTGTGTCACGAGAGGTTCACGCATTTCCCACATGTGCCCCATTCCTTGACGCGTTCTGGATCCTCAAAAGTGAAAGGACCCAGGTCGGAACACTTTCACCCAGGGGTTTGATAATGACACACGAGATTGGTGTGCCACGGGCTTGGTGCCCTTCTTGACTATCGAGCACCCCTTCGTATCGAGTACAAAAATGTTCTAGTTCTTGTTTGGCAATCCGATCATCCGATAATTCTGTGTCTCAAAGAGGAGATCTATCATCGACCTTCTCTCTTCTTGCGAATCCTTTCCTATTTCCACTCTGACCAGCTTCCAACCGTTCCCTTTCCATTTCATCCAATATTTCTTTCATTCTTCCAAACCACTCTGCCACTGACTCTCCAACAACCCATGGTTTCCACCTTCTACCATCGTTTTACCACGCTAGTTGCTTTTTGCTCTTTCCCCACAAACGACACCAATTGTTGACGAGTGATTTCCGTCCCAGGGGCAGTTTCGAGATAACTCACCCGAGACATTCCTCCTTCAACCTTGAATTTGTTTGGTTATGGGAGACCAAAAGCAAATTTGGCAAAAGACAAGATAACAATGAAATCGACAAGTGGGTTTTAACGTGGTTCGACGAAGCTAGTCCAGCCTACATCCACAGGCATAAAGTGGGGGGTTACTTTATTAACGAAACTAACTCGACCGACCTGTTTCTGGGTAGGCCTAAGGAAACCGAGCTGTTCATGTTTTGAGTTTTTACAAATAGTTCTCTATCACTTTTTCTGAAAAAAATTTGGCCATCCCTACAAATGAATCTAGCTTTCCTTTATATACTCAGGAATTACAACACTGTTCCACATTTTCATGACGTTTCCCTTGTGAACTCTTGACTGATTGAAAGACTCTCTGCCCTAGGTCTGTGACCGTCGTAAACAAACACGTATAACGCAAGCGCACATATCGTTCAAGTAGTATAAAAATATCGATCCCACGAGGACTTAATTCCTACTGTTGTTATTAATTGTTGATACTATTTATTTACAGGTATCTAATTATAGGAAGAGGAGAATTGATTGCTTTTGATTGGTTGAATGTGGTTTTGCAAAATAAAATAAAAACAGACCCAAAAGAAAATACTAAGGAAAATAGAAGGAAAGACTCAAAAATCCAGGGTCGTGACTCCACACAATATTATTATAAAGATGAATTGATTCTCTTATCTATGTGTAATAAATCAGTTTGCTAACCTGGAACACGAAAATATGCAAAAGCCTCTGTCGATGGTCAGACGCAAATACCCAGTATAACCCAATTGAACCATATGTCTATGTCAACCAAATTACATGGATTCATTAAGATCAAGTTCCAATTGTGGCTACCCTCGCCCGACAGGTATATGTCTATCATGTAAGGAAATCTATTATAGGGTTATCTATCCTCAAGGAAGATCGTGGGCTATTGAATCTAAGGCTGAAACCTAAAATCCCAATGTCTAGTTCATTTTAAGTTTACCACATCCATCTTATTGGTGATCAGACAACAAGAAGCATTAAGCTTAAGACTCAATAAACAAACTAAAGAATTACCCATAAAAAGAAAATCAATTATTAAGTGTGTGGATATTGTGTTTCATCACTTCCATAGAATAAAAAAAATGCTGGGGTTAGAGGATCCACATTTAATATTTCTTATCTAGGAATCTCACTTATTATAATAATAATAAATTATTTTATGTTCTGCTTTCTCAGGAATTAATAATATTAAACATTTAAAACCAGCCATATAAGCGGTAATCCATTTAGTCCAACTACACCAGCCATATAGGCGGTAATTATCTGTCACATAAAGACCAGCCATATAGACGGTAAAGTAATTTATATTTAACCCGACCTTATAGGCGGTAATAAAGTCTGACATTAATTAATCCAGTTAAATTATAATTTATAAATTATAATTAAGTGAGATTTACCTAAATAATTATGTTAAATATTTCACCTTTTACCCCAGCAGAAATTTAACTACAACACATAAAAGAAAAGAGAAGAAGAAGAAGAACTATAATTATTACTGAAAATTAAAATACATAAATTAAATATTATTTATATTTACAAAAACTAGATGCAATCCTCTAAAAACAGGGAAAAAATCTCAAGGAAAGCACACCAAATGAAGTGAAGAAGAGCTCAATTTATAGGCAAACTCGGCAACCGGCGTCGCGACGCCAAAGCTCCCAGCATCGCGACGCTGACACGCGTTTTCGGTCAATGCGGTTTGATCCCGCGGATTCTGTCGGCACAATCAAATGATGACACGTGGCATGCAATGAGAGTGGTTCAATGAGAGCTTGGAACGTGGCAGAATGTGATTTGCCAATAATTTGGTCCAATGAGAAGGTGACAGGTGTCACGCGGAGTGTCGGCACCATAGATTTTTGACACGTGGCACACGACGCATTTCAGATGATCTTCTGAGATGATGACATGTGGCACGGCGCACGTTAGCGTAGATGATGATTGTCGGCATCTTAGGATGATGACACGTGGCAGGCGCATTTTAGCGGATCGGCTGTGATGATGACACGTGGCACGACGTACATTAACAAAGTCAACTTTTCAGATTCTGACTTGTAGACCCGGTGCACGTTAGCAGCACTAGACGCACGTTAGGCGTCGCGACGCCAAGGGTTTGCGCGTCGCGACACGGATAAATTACCATTTTGCCCTTTTTGCCAATTTTCACTGTTTTGCTCCAAATCGCCTCCAGAATGTCCTGAAACTTTATTTATCTATAACATAACACAAAACACATCAAAATATTCATAAGACTCAAGAAACTATACAAAATATTAAGTTAAATGAGTGGGAAATAGTGATAGATTTACCACTCATCACACCCCCAAACCTAACATTTTGCTAGTCCTCGAGCAAAACACAGAGTAAAATAACATAAACATCTTTAAAATAAAATTTAACTAAGCCACTTTCGTAGGGATCATGGTTGCATTTAGCGTATGCAACAAGCCTTTAAACCCATAGGTGTCCCTAGTGGACGAGTTGTAGTCTCGTGAGGGTTCACATCAATGATACCCACAAATATTTTACAAAAGTAAAATGTTGTAAAACTAATGCACACAAAAGCAAAAGGACAAGAGAAAAGAGAATAAAGAAGTTAGTGACTAATCAGGTGAAACTTCTACTCCAAATTACTAGTTGTTTTGTTTCTTTCTAAATTACTGAATAAGTAAATTCTCCGATTATATTTACCATTCTTCATATACACAGCCAACATAATATTAAACAACTCATTTTTGCCCACAACAGTCATAAGTGCAGTTGATAAGAGAGTAATATTTTTGTCCTAAAGTTTTATCAGAATTCACACCTTTTTGTAGCAATGGAATAATTTTTCTGATTATTCTGATTTTTTCTTTGATTTTTGATTATTTATATACAATATCTTCCGTCTATGTAGTGAGCTTTGGGTCGGTGGCTCCCAAACCAGTTGACTTTAGGGCACCAGGTGTTAAGACACCCCTACAGACTTAATTACTCAGACTTCAGATATATATATTTTTGCAGCATCTTTGATCCATATAGCGAGCTTTGGGCCAGTGACTCCCAAACCAGTGGCTTTAGGGCACTAGGTGTTAAAATACCCTTACAGACTTAATAACTTGGATCTCATACGTTTTTTTTTTTACTCCATCACTTTTTGAGATGCTTCCTCCAATTAAACTAGAGCACTGAATATTACAAACTTTTCAATTACAGTTCATGTCCGTATGTTACTATGCATGTTGATAATATATGCTAACTGAGCATATGAAGATCCATTTTAGTCCGTTTTATGGAGAATTCACAAATTAAATAATTTAAAAGGAAATAAACAAAAATTAACTTGTTCCGAAATAGGTTTTAGATACGTCTCAGGAGTGGAAACTCCTTACTCAGCTATCTCTTACCAATTTCATCTTTTTAGTCAAAATAAAAACACACAAAAAACACAAAATATTTTTGTAATTTTTGAAAATTTTTCAATTTTTTTGTATTTTTCGAAAAATTTTGGACTAAAAATAAAAATAACACTGTTTGGGCCAAAATTGGCCCCAAGGGTAAAAACGACATTACACCGCAGAACCAACCACAAACCTGAGGCCCTTCAAGCAGACTGGGCCCAGAAACGAAATGTCACGCAAGGGACCGACCCGGACCGCCTCAAAGGCCCAAGCCCATCAACACAAAGGAAGCCAACGGACACCAGTTACTGGAATCGAGAGGAATCAATACTCAATAAAGATCGCCATGAAGTCGATAGATTCGAGTTTAAAGACACGATCGTCAGTTATCAGGAATAACTCACATTGATGGCAACTCCAACGGGCAGATTAGAGAACCTATAAAAGAAAGAAACGAAACAACAGAAGGGGGGCTGAGATCTTCAGACACGACCCATCACACAGACATTGTTTGCATACCCCGCCCTCACGGCATTCAAACTGATGTTAAGACATTCCTGAAACCTTGACTCTCCCGTCTAGAACTATATTCTTTCCTTGACACTGACTTGAGCGTCGGAGTGCCTACGGCTTCCACCACACCGGTGTGCAGTAAGCTCCTCATTCACTCTATTCGTTTTGCAGGTTCGCTCGTGCCCGAAATCAGCCTCCACAATTTGGCGCCCACCGTGGGGCTAACGAGTGAATTTCGCAGAAGTAGAACACATCAACAAAACAATCAAATATGGCCTCAAGCAATGAACAAACACCAGATCATCTAATGGCACAACTTGCCATGCTCCAGGAACGACTCCAAACCCTTGAAGAAGAAAATTTTACGGTGGGAAATACCAACGAAGGTCTATGGCAAAGGTTGGATCACCTATCATCCGACCCTCTGCACGACCCTCAAGGCCAAACCAGCAATGGGGGTAACCGAAGCAATCTAACAGTTCCGCCCATGTCGGATGGGCCTAATAGCAATCACCCTCCAACAACACACAAGACCCAAATCCTCATATTGATCCGACCCATCTACTGGCCAGTTCCATCCAGGAGCGAAATGGTTGAATTCAAAGAAGCAATTATGTCGAGACTACCGGGGTAAAGCTCCCAATCAGAAAAAGCAGGGCCGTAGCAATTTCGGATACCCCATTCGTGGAATCAATTGTAGCAGTTGAGTTGCCACGGAAATTCAGTCCACCTGAAATGAGGCAATATGACGGGACCACAGATCCGGACGACCACGTGATACATTACAAATTCAAGATGATGTCAACCGGCCTGTCTCCGAGCTAGTGGGAGGCTGGAATGTGCAGGTGCTTTGGGGAAACTCTGGCTGGACCTACCCTAACGTGGTTCATTAATCTCCCACACAGATCAATCAAGTCATACCAAGAACTGGCGGACAAGTTCGTGCAACACTTTGCAAGTTCGTGCAAGTTGGAAAAGACATCAGACGACCTCAATTCCATACAGCAGAGAAAAAGAGAATCACTACGGAGCTATGTGGCCAGGTTCAACCGTGAGAGAATTACCATTCCGGATCTCCATCAGCCAACAGCAGTCGAAGCCTTCAGGAATGGACTCCTTTATGATAGCGGGCTCTACAATAAATTGACGAAATTCAGGTGTTACACAATGGACCAGGTCATGGCGCGGGCCCAGGTAGAGATAAGGTGGGAAGAGGATAAAATAAATAAGAGAAGAGAGGATGACACAAATGCGGGAGTAGACAGAAGGCCTGCGGCTACCCGGCGACACGGCATGGATATCCCATCTCAAACGGAAGGAATGAACCAACATAGGGGTGAACGACGACCCTTCTACAAGAGTGTAGACAGACGACCAAGACCATATAAAGACAGAGAGGAACTACCGGCAAGCAAACCCAGGCTTCCGGACTACAACTTTACGATTTCTCCTGGAGAATTGGTGTCAGTGCTAAAGAAGATGGGGAATGAAGTAAAGTGGCCTCCACGGTCAAGGGATAGTACGACCAAAAAGGACACTAGGAAGTGGTATGAGTTTCTCAGGGACTACGGTCACATGACAGCGAAATGTGTTGCCTTGAGATTGGAAGTTTTGGAGCTACTAAACAAGGGGTTCCTGAGGGATTTGCTCACAGATAAAGGGAAGGCTACACTGGCACGAAGGGATGAGAGAGACGGTCAAGAGAAATTCCAACCCCGCCACCCCCGATTAATAACACTGTTAATGTCATTTCAGGAGGATCGGGAGTCAGTGGAGCTACCTATTCAGCAGCTAAACGACATTCAAGGCGTTGGCAAGCAATACTTCACACACTTGATGTCTGTAGAGAGGGTCTCCACAGGTTTGGTAATTGAGTTCCCAGACGACAGGGATTCACATGATTTGAATCCCCACCACGACGCTTTGGTCATTTCCCTATAAGTGGCGAACTTCATGGTCAAACGAGTGTTGGTCGACACGGGCTCCTCAGCTAATATAATCTTTGCCAGTGCTTTAGCCGACATGGGTGCAGAGTTGGATAACATAAACATGTGGACGACAGTTCTGATCGGGTTTAGTGGAGAACAAAAATTCACTATGGGGGAAGTGTCGCTCCCAGTCTACGCTGCCGGAGTCAACAAAATGACTACTTTCTTGGTCTTGGACACCCCTTCAGCCTACAACCTGATCATGGGCAGGCACTGGATTCATGACATGAGGGCGGTTTCATCAACCTATCACTAAGTAATAAAATTCCCTACTAGATGGGGAGTTCAAGAAATAAAAGAAGATCAGTTGGCGTCAAGGAGCTGCTACCAAACGACCTTGAAGGCTAAAGTCGAATCGGCATAGAAATTACAGGCTGGGCCTTGCGCATCGGAGCCAACTATACCGAATATTGAGAAGCTCGACGAGGTCCAGATTCATCCTCAGTTCACAGATCAGAAGGCCATGGTTGGAGCGGATTTAGATCCCGAACAACGAGCCGACCTGGTAGAATTTTTAAAAAGGCGACACGACAGCTTCGCATAGTCACACAAAGATATGACAGGAATTGATCCAGAGCTCATCACTCACGAATTGCATGTGGATCCAGACCACGTCCATGTTAGACAGAAAAGAAGAAAGTTCGCTCCTGAAAGGAACCAGATCATTGACGAAGAGGTACAAAAGTTATTGCAGAACGGAGCGGTTAGAGAAGTAAAATTTCCAGAGTGGCTTGCGAATGTTGTAGTAGTGAAGAAAAAGAATGGGAAGTGGAGAGTCTGCATCGACTTCACGGATTTGAACAAGGCTTGTCCAAATGACTCGTTTCCTTTACCACATATAGATTCAATGGTGGATGCGACTGCAGGACACGAGTTATTAAGCTTCATGGATGCATATTCAGGATACAACCAGATCCTCATGCATTCTGACGATCAAGATAAGACAGCCTTTGTCACAAACCGGGGGATATTCTGCTACAAAGTCATGCCATTTGGCTTGAAGAACGCGGGAGCAACGTACCAGCGAATGGTCAATAAAATGTTCGACAGTCAAATTGGGAAGACAATGGAGGTTTATATTGACGACATGCTGGTGAAATCAGTCAAATCAGCGCAACATGTCAGTCATCTGGAGGAAGCCTTCGACATCATGGACAGGTATGGAATGAAATTGAATCCTACTAAGTGTGATTTTGGTGTCGCTTCAGGGAAATTCTTGGGGTACGTAGTCACGCGACGAGGCATTGAAGCAAATCCAGACCAGATTAGATCAATCCTCGACATCCCTTCCCCTTCTAGCCCGAAGGATATCATGCGACTGACCGGGAGGATCGTGGCGTTGAACAGGTTCATCTCCAAATCCACAGATAAGATTTTATTTTTTCTCAGCTTTAAAAAGGGCAAATAAATAATTCGAATGGACTCCTGCTTGTGAGGAAGCGCTGAAAGGACTCAAACAATATTTGACTTCACCACCCCTGTTGTCAAAACCACATGACAAAGAAAGGCTCTACCTCTATTTGGGGGTCTCTGAAAACGCTGTCAGTGGAGTCTTGGTGAGAGAGGAATCAGGGCATCAACAACCAATCTACTACGTAAGCAGAGCATTGCTGGGGGCGGAGACACGCTACCCGTTAATGGAGAAGTTGGTCTTCGCTCTTGTCACAGCCACGAGGAAACTCATACTCTATTTTCAAGGAAATGCTATCACAGTTTACACGACGTACCCTTTGAGGAGCATTCTCCATAAACCTGAATTGTCGGGGAGGTTGATGAAGTGGGCGATTGAGCTTGGAGAGCACGACATAGATTACCAGCCTAGAACGGCTATCAAGTCGCAAGCTTTGGCCGATTTTGTGGCCGACTTCGCTCCCGGTATTTTGGCGGCAGCCGAAGCTGAAGTCAACTCCATTCAGTCGACAGTCCCTTGGAAGTTAGCAGTTGACGGGTCGAGTAACAAAAAAGGTTGTGGTCTTGGAATGGTGATCACTACTCCCACGGACGATACTCTACAACATGCAATCAAATGCGGATTCAGAGTTACCAACAACGAAGCAGAGTATGAAGCACTGGTTGCAGGATTATTATTGGCCAAGGAATTGGGTGCGAAAGAGATAGAAGTGACATCTGACTCTCAGTTGATAGTTAACCAAATTGAGGGATCTTATCAGGCTAGGGGTCAGACAATGGCTTCCTACCTACATAAGATAAATGATATACGGTCGACATTCGACAAATTTTCCATAACCCAAGTCCCAAGAAGCGAAAATTCCCAGGCTGATGCATTGGCGACCCTCGGATCGACTATGGAAGGCGACAAACCATGAACAATACCAGTAGTGTATTTGAGCTGGCCGGTAATCTGGAAGGAAGAGGCAGCTGTAGCCGCTATCAGGTCAGTCGACAATTGGATGACACCGATCGTCGAATATTTACAAAGAGGACTGCTTCCAGAAGATAAAGTGCAAGCTAGGAAAGTTCAAAGACAGTCTGCAAGGTTCGTGGTGTTCGAAGGTCAGTTGCTAAGAAGGTCGTTCACGGGACCATACATGAAATGCTTAACACAAGACGAAGCCCAACATGCATTGACTGAATTGTACGAAGGGGAATGTGGGAACCACTCAGGCGGTAGGAGTTTGGCTCTCTGAGCCCATTCGACAGGGTATTACTGGCCCACAATGAGACTAGACTCCACTGAATTCATAAAAAAATGTGATAAGTGTCAGAGATTCGCACCAGTTCCTCATCTACCACCAGAAAAATTAAACCCAATTTTGTCCCCGTGTCCGTTCATGAAGTGGGGGATGGACATTGTTGGAAAACTCCCAACCGCACCCGGCCAATGTGTCTACATGCTAGTAATGAAGGATTATTACTCGAAGTGGATAGAAGCTGAAGCTTTGGCCAGAGTACGCGACAAGGAGGCTCAGACGTTCGTTTGGAGGAATATCATATGTCGTTTCGACATACCAAGAGAAATATTGACCGACAATGGTTCACAGTTCATCAGCCATCACTTTCAAGATTTCTGCAGGAACTGGGGCATCAAACTGAACTACTCGACACCGCGCTTTCCACAAGCAAACGACCAAGCAGAGTCGTCCAATTAAACAATCTTGAACACAATGAAGAAGAGGTTGGAGAAGGCTATGTGTGCTTGGGCGGATGAGTTACCTGGAGTCTTGTGGTCGTACCGAACAACCGTGAGATCTTCCACTGGCGAATCTCTTTTCGCATTGGCATTTGGAACGGAAGCAGTTATTCCAATAGAAGAAGTCATCCCCCCCACGATACCAATGGCTCGAAAAAAAAGTAATCAACAACTGATGAACTTCAATCTCGACACGATTGATGAGACTAGGGACAGAGCTTCCATTCGACTGGCTGCTTATCGACAGAAGATGGCCAGCTACTTCAACAAAAATGTTAGGACTATGAATTCCGCACTGGTGAATGGGTTCTACGAAGAGTGTTCCAGAACACTAAGGAAAATGGAGATGGGAAGTTGGGCCCAAATTGGGAAGGCCCTTATCTTATCTCATGGGTTGTTGGAAAATGAGCCTACAAGTTACAGACTGTGGATGGGAATCCCGTTCGCAACAGCTGGAACGCGGTATACCTTAAAAGATTTATCCGGTAACATTTATATTTTGTCATTTCTGTGCCAGTTAACTTTTTAGAATTGTCGTATTTAAATAAAGCTAAGACGTCTGTAGAAGTCATTCGACTAATTGCAAATAAAAGTTTCTTCATTGAAATTTCATTCGACATTTGTACACAATATTAAATATCGTTCATTGAAATATCGTTCGACATATTTGACACTTATACACAACTTTGATTGTTCAAAATACGGCTTTCCACCTTCCTATCGGACCACTGATTCAAACTTCATACAAAATGTTCAAAGAAAATTTCAAACCCTTAAAATTCTAGGACACTATCTGGTGCTTCTTCGGTAGCCGAAGAAAGATTGGCAGGAACATCTTCTTGCGTCTCCACAGCCTCCGGACCTACATCTTCTCCCTCTAAATATTTTTCAACCTCTTCCGTTTCAGCAACAACAAGTGCATCCGGCTCCACCTCATCCTTCTTCGACTCGACTTCCAGCCCTTTCTCTTCACCATCATCCTCCATCGACGAAGAGATACCGGCTTCACGTCTTTCATATTCTTGAATCCATTTCTCAGGCTTCCATTCCACGTGCTTTCCTGCTAGAATTCCTTCATTAAGTCATACCTATTCTTCATCATGGAATCAATAGCAATGTCCTCCATCTGCTCTATCAATGACTCGTTCTCCTTCTTCACATTTTCGAACCCTTCCTTGTAACCTTCAATCGTTAGCTCGACGGTCTCCTTCTCCAGCTTGAGTGTAGCTTTCACTTCCTTCAATTCCTTCTCAAGAACATTCTCTTTCCTCTGCGACGCGACAGACGACTCCTTCTTCGTAGCCGACATAGCCTTCCCCAGTTCTTTGGCCCTTCTTTGATTAGACTCCGTATTCTTTCGCAGAAATAAGCTGCATTCCAATGCCTGGGGGATTTGATTCATAGCGTCATTAAAAAATAATAATAATAATAATAAACTTACTTGATAGTTTAAGGCGATGGCTTTTCTCATGGCCTCCACAGGTCCGATTTGTGCCAATCTTACTTCATCCCCTTGAAGTAGTAATCCTTCGACGAATGAGTCAATGCTTGAGGGATCCGAAATTACAGTCGACTCCCGCGGGACTTTTAGGGTGAGGTTATCAGAGTCCTCTTCTATTTCTGCTTCGGCGACATATTTCCTTTTTTTCCCTGCAGAAGTCATCTCAGTCGACTTCCCTTTCTCTACGACGACCTCACTCGGAATAACCTCCCGAATTTGAGCGCCAGCTTCTCCTTCTGCCTCTACCCCTATCTTCTTTTGCTTCCTTGATTTTCTTCGACTCTTCATTTCGTCGAGTGAGGCTACCTCGAATGGCCCAGTCATCATTTCCTCTGCGCATAAAAATTCTTCAGTTTTTAGGGGCTCTCGATATCTATTATCCCCGTACAACTTGTGAATCGACCATGTACAATTTATCACGGGCAAAACGTTTTTACAGAGGGCCATAATTTTACCTCTTTCTCGATGATAGATATCCTCCCACAATGGAGTCGCCCTTAGTCTTCCCTCTGTCAAGATCTTTTTACACTGTCTTTCCTCAGCCGACAGAGATAGAACAGTTTTGGTATTTGAGAGTGTACGTGCAGTCGTGATGGATGGCCTATTTCGTAAAGGATCTGCAATTAATAAATGCGTGGTTATTTAAATGCGTGAATTTGGCTCAAAAAAAAATTATGAATTAAGGATAGAAAGTTACTCACTCGACAAACACCAAAATTCAGGGATTCAACCAGCCCCTGCTGATCCAAATATACCCTCCCCCATTGCAAAGAAATAATAGGACTGCCAATTCCCTCTATCATTAGTTGGCAATTCAGTAACTAATGGCATCTTCGTCTGTCTAAGGATTAGAGTATATCTCCTTTTTTCCTTCAAATGCTCCTTTAAGTAGTAAGTCTCTAACACATCTCTTACCTCGAAGAGGATTCCCAACTCAAAGGCCAAACACTCAACCGACAATAAGATTCTCCACGCGTTAGGCATCAATTGTGAGGGGGCGACACAAAAGTGATCTAGAACTTCCCAGACTAATCTCGGGATGGGAAATCTCAACCCTATAAACAATGGACGTACGTAGAATCCCATCCACCTCGGGACATTGTAATCTATTCTTTCATTCGACGAAGGCACCCGGAGCTCCAAAGAATCTGGGAACCTATACATAATGCTGAGTTCCCTCAACATTTTCCCTGTCATTCGACTAGCATGGTTTTTCGACAATAAATTCATGGGTTCACTGGTAGAAGGAAAATCACTCGACTCCCCGACAGCGGGTAAAGATCTGAGTGGTATGGCCACAGTAGGGGTCTCTTGGGAAGACCTAGCTAGAGTGACTGCGCCACTTTCGATAATCCCCTGATACGACCGATATCTGTCCTCTTCACCCTCCTTGGTGTCACTCGACGAATCAATATAACTGTCAATACTAGCGCCTAAGCTACCTAGAGAATCTCCACTCCACATCCTCCAAACAACTAGCATATAAACAACAAACTTCCCTAGTACCCAACCTCCTAAGATCAAAACCCACACACACGATTTCTTAACAAGTCACACAAACCCCAAATATCAAACGGCCAAATCTACCTTAGAACAGCTTGAATATTCAATATGAATGTTTAAAGAAATTGAAGAACAGGAGAGGGTTTCGAAGAATACCTTTGTGACACTTGAGAACTCTATCTTTACTCGACTTCCGAATGAAGCAAAATGAAATGCCCAAAGCTCTTTTATACACACAACTCGAATTGGCGCCAAAGTTCCCACCAAAATATTCCTCGTAACTCGTGCTAGGGTTTGCAATTAATGGCCAGGACAATTTGGTGATATTCCAAGTGTCGGATCTGTGGACCAAAGACATCTACATGTCGGTTCATGTCGAGCCGCGTTAGGAGTAAGATAGTATTTAACGATTTCAAGAACAACTCGACAGGGGACATCCCCCTGATGAAACAAGGATTAGGTTTTTCACTCGACAAATTGAGAGAAGTTATTCCTGAACACCATCAAGTCCAGCCGACCAGGGACATTCCCCTGATGAAATAAGAATTATGTTTCCATTTGACAAATCGAGAGAAGTTATTCCTGAACACCATCAAGTTCAGTCGACTGGGGACGTCCCCCTGATGAAATAAGAATTATGGTTTTCACTCGACAAATCGAATGAAGCCACTCCTGAACAACCATCGGGTTCAGTCGATCAGGAACATCCCTCTGATGAAACAAGGATTAGGTTTTTCACTCGACAAATTGAGAGAAGTTATTCCTGAACACCATCAAGTTCAGTCGACTGGGGACGTCCCCCTGATGAAATAAGAATTATGGTTTTCACTCGACAAATCGAATGAAGCCACTCCTGAACAACCATCAGGTTCAGTCGACCAGGAACATCCCCTGATGAGATTATGATTATGAAAGTCATTCGACATACTCGACATGTCGAATGAAATGTTTCCTGGACCTTCAAGTTCAGTCGACCAGGAACATCCCCTGATGAGATTATGATTATGAAAATCATTCGGCATACTCGACATGTTGAATGAAATGTTTCCTGGACCATCAAGTTCAGTCGACCAGGAACATCCCCTGATGAGATTATGATTATGAAAGTCATTCGGCATACTCGACATGTCGAATGAAATGTTTCCTGAACCATCAGGTTCAGTCGACCAAGAACATCCCCCGATGAGTTTATGATTATGAAAGTCATTCGACATACTCGACATGTCGAATGAAATTTTTCCTGAACCGTCAAATTCAGTCGACCAGGAACATCCCCTGATGAGATTATGATTATGAAAGTCATTCGACATACTCGACATGTCGAATGAAATGATTCCTGGACCGTCAAGTTCAGTCGACCAGGAACATCCCCTGATGAGTTTATGATTATGAAAGTCATTCGACATACTCGACATGTCGAATGAAATGATTCCTGGACCGTCAAGTTCAGTCGACCAGGAACATCCCCTGATGAGTTTATGATTATGAAAGTCATTCGACATACTCGACATGTCGAATGAAATGTTTCCTCAAACTTCAAGTTCAGTCGACCAGGAACATCCCCTGATGAGATTATGATTATGAAAGTCATTCGACATACTCGACATGTCGAATGAAATGTTTCCTGAAACATCAAGTTCAGTCGACTAGGAACATCCCTTGATGAGATTATGAAAGTCATTCGACATGTCGAAAGAAAAAGAATCCTAAACCATAATCTGATTCAGTCGACCGGGGACTTCCCCTGATGAGATAATGGTTATGAAAATCACGTCGAGTCAAGCAAAAGACATGATAAATAACTCGTCACATACAAGTAAAGTGAGTTCATCCCAGAACGTCCACCTCATTTTGTTGACCAAAGACCCCCCGCTGACTCATGTCTAGTCAAACAAAGGTATAAAAAATACTTGGCACATGCAAGTCGAGTAAGATTGCACCTGAACAAACGTCTGGTCCAGTCCACCTTGTACGTCCCCTGACCCCATACGACATGCACCAAAGCCACTGTTTGGTTCAATTCGCATTGGATGATTCCCCATAAGCTCACGAGGTCGACGTACCTGAAACATGAGTTCCCCCATTACGATATGTCGAACAAGGTAGATTTCCTCGACCGTCACGATGAAGCCACAGACACTTCCATAATTACTATCGAAAGCCAGAATCATGAAGACCAAAATTCCCCACTCACGAGCTGTACGATGAAGATTTGCCCTAGATCACAGCCATGATCAACAAAATTGAAGAACATTTCCAGATTCACTCAACGTACTCGAAGGTACTCTCTAAGCCTAAGACTCCCAGACTTAGAGAGTAGGGGACAAACTGTTTGGGCCAAAATTGGCCCCAAGGGTAAAAACGACATTACACCGCAGAACCAACCACAAACCTGAGGCCCTTCAAGCAGACTGGGCCCAGAAACGAAATGTCACGCAAGGGACCGACCCGGATCGCCTTAAAGGCCCAAGCCCATCAACACAAAGGAAGCCAACAGACACCAGTTACTGGAATCGAGAGGAATCAATACTCAATAAAGATCGCCATGAAGTCGATAGATTCGAGTTTAAAGACACGATCGTCAGTTATCAGGAATAACTCACATTGATGGCAACTCCAACGGGTAGATTAGAGAACCTATAAAGGAAATAAACGAAACAACAGAAGGGGGGCTGAGATCTTCAGACACGACCCATCACACAGACATTGTTTGCATACCCCGCCCTCACGGCATTCAAACTGATGTTAAGACATTCCTGAAACCTTGACTCTCCCGTCTAGAACTATATTCTTTCCTTGACACTGACTTGAACGTCGGAGTGCCTACGGCTTCCACCACACCGGTGGGCAGTAAGCTCCTCATTCACTCTATTCGTTTTGCAGGTTCGCTCGTGCCCTACTTTTGATAATCTCGATTGTGGACCACTACCGAAATCAGCCTCCACAAACACACAAACTAAAAATAAGGTACTGATCAACTAATTCCCTCCCCCAAACCTAAATGAGACATTATCCCCAATGTCTTAAACAGTAGAAGAAGAGTTTAGATGATAATACCTGGTTAGCCGAAATTCTACAGGAAATTAAAGGTTAAGATCCAGATTAATCCGACGCCTCTTACCACGATCGTCTTCGGACCAATTTATCTTTGAAAGGATATGGTCAACTTGTGGTTTATAGGCTATGAGTTGGTCTATTTGATCCGGAGCAGTTCTGGCAGTAAATGGGAGTTCTTTCATAGGTTTTGACACAAACCCATTTCTCCGAGCATCATCAAGAAACACACAAAGAAAATCATAAAATCCTTCTACGGTGTACAGTCCAAGCGGTTTCTGGTGTATGTTCAGGTTCGCCCAAGATAGCACTATAAAAATTTCCTCCAATGTGCCCAAGCCACCTGGCAAAGCAATAAAAGCATCGGAACGGTTAATCATTTCTACCAATCGTTCAGACATACCTGGCATGATCAGTTCCTCTCCGTTTGATGGTTCAATAAGATTTACCTCTGCCAAGGGTTTTGGGATGATTCCCAAAACGTGACTGTCTTCTTCCTGTACAGCCTTGGAAACAATCCCATTAGTCCAAGATTTCCTCCGCCATATACTAAGTGCATATTCCTTGCAGCTAAGACTCGACCCAATTCTTGTGCTGCCTCTACGTATTGTGGCTTAGTACCAACACTAGTACCGCAAAACACACAAATGTTTTCAACTCGTCTTCTTGAAGTGGCTTCCATTTTTATATATTTCTTTCTCAAATCTGGATGCCTTCAAAAGTGCAATGACAGGCTGAATTTATAATACCTGAAAAGGGTGAGTAATAATAGCACTAGTATCTTCCATAGGTCGTTTGTTAGCTAAACAACAAAAAAAATCGTGAAATGTCAAAAAGTCTGGATCATGTCTACGAAAATAAAGATAATTACAACAGAAAAGCGAATCAAAGCAATAATTAAGGCAACAGAATTGTGTATGCAATACGCCATTCGCTTAGTATAAATTCATTAGGATGCGTCTGAAGAATCCATTCCTTACTCAGCCATCACTAATGAATTATCTCTTATCTTTGCCAAACACCATTCCTTCTGTCTTATGCTTTGGTTGAGCTTTTCCCTACAAAAATAACACACAAAATTAAAACTCTACAACATGTATACACAAAATATAAAAACAAAAATTACAACAAATTGCATGGGTTGCCTCCCTGCTAGCCCTAAATTTTTCGTATTCAGCCAGACGTAACTGGAATCCATCTGTCAAGGAGGTTTCAGCATCGTTTTGGATGTCCGATTAAAGACAATCCCGTGAGCGTTGCTTTTGAAGGGTCTCTTCCAACAGTAAAGTGGCAAAAAGAATTTTGTCTCATTCAGTGCTTGTGACACCTTTTTATTCTTTGCCCCTCCAGTGGTTCCTAAAAAGAAAGAAAGAAAATCAGGAGGTCTCGTATGGTGCTTGACTTGGAATTAGAGTTCCATTCTGTCAAGCTTCTGGGCGATATGTGTAATTTGTACTCCCCAAAATAGTGATATTTCTTCTGAATGCTCTGGATCTTTAATAAGTTCAGACATTTGTTCCTCCATTTGCTATGCTTCTTGCTCCACCTTTTCTTCACAGATGAATTTTAAAATTTCCGTATTCAACTCTTCATCCGTCATCTGTGAAATGCATGCTCCATAAGTATCTGCCTGAGGATGTAAAGATGCATCTGACATTAGGTATTCATCCTCTGATACGACTGGAATGGATGGTTCAGGTAGATCTTCATCAAACATCATGGTAAAGCATGCTCCAAGATCTTCATTTTGAGGATTGAAAGTTTGATCCTCCATTGTTGGTGCAGTTGGTACAAATAGATCAGCTTCATCCTCGTCAGAATCTGAATAATAAAAGTCAAATAGAGACTTCGTTGGTTTGGGCTCCTGAACTGATACCTCTGGTTGTTGATACTGCTCAGCCTCTTCCTCTGTTAAGGTGTCATTGTGGATCCCTGGGTACTCGAAGGTTTTGTCAGTTTCATCTGATAATTCTTCTTGAGATAATTGTCTCGTTTGATCTGTCAGTCTCTGAATGAATTCTGATTGTCTCTGAATACTTTCAAATTGATTCTGGCATGTTTCAAGCATTGTATCCAACTTTTCGTCTTGTTTCTTGACCCAATCTTTAAGCATGTCAATCATCTGATCTTCATTTGATGGTTCTGGTTCTTGATGAAGATCATTGTCGGTGGGTGGTGGATAAGATGGAAAATGTGGTTCTGTGAAATGTGATAGCTCGTCATACCATGAAGGATCTTAATAGCTCTGCCACCCTGGATGGTAGTTGTATTCGCAATAATCTCTAGGGTGGTTACCATTACATATGTCACATCTCCCCATTGCGTCTTGTTGAGAAAATGTGGTATTGCTTGGTTCTGGCATCCAGTGATAGTTGTTGGGCTGGACAACAGGCCTCAGAAAACCGGACTGTTGCTCCCAGATTTGGGGTGTATCTTCTTCTAGTAAAGCTCGAAATCTTTCAATCTCCCAATAATGTTCCATTTTTTTAATCACCTGAAAACAAATGAAAGAAATAAAAATTACAGATAAAAATAAAGAAAATTAGATACAAGTAAAGTAGATAGCTTCAAAATTAATAACTCAAGAAAAATAAGTCCCCGGCAACAGCGCCAAAAACTTGACCGGCTTAGACACACACGTATAACGCAAGCGTACGTATCGTTCAAGTAGTATAAAAATATTGATCCCACGAGGACTTAATTCCTACTGTTGTTATTAATTGTTGATACTATTTATTTACAAGTATTTAATTATAGGAAGAGGAGAATTGCTTGCTTTTGATTGGTTGAATGTGGTTTCGCAAAATAAAATAAAAACAGACCCAAAAGAAAATACTAAGGAAAATAGAAGAAAAAACTCAAAGATCTAGGGTCGTGACTCCACACAATATTATTATAAAGATGAATTGAGTCTCTTATCTATGTGTAATAAATCAGTTTGCTAACCTGGAACACGAAAATATGCAAAAGCCTCTGTCGATGGTCAGACGCAAATACCCAGTATAACCCAATTGAACAATATTTCTATGTCAACCAAATTACCTGGATTCATTAAGATCAAGTTCCAATTGTGGCTACCCCCGCCCGACAGGTATATGCCTATCATGTAAGGAAATCTATTAAAGGGTTATCTATCATCAAGGAAGATCGTGGGCTATTGAATCTAAGGCTGAAACCTAAAATCCATATGTCTAGTTCATTTTAAGTTTACCACATCAATCTTATTGGTGATCAGACAACAAGAAGCATTAAGCTTAAGACTCAATAAACAAACTAAAGAATTACCCATAAAAAGAAAATCAATTATTAAGTGTGTGGATATTGTGTTTCATCACTTCCCTAGAATAAAATAAAATGCTGGGGTTAGAGGATCCACATTTAATATTTCTTATCTAGGAATCTCACTTATTATAATATATAAATTATTTTATGTTCTGCTTTCTCAGGAATTAATAATATTAAACATTTAAAACCAGCCATATAGGCGGTAATCCATTAAGTCCAACTACACCAGCCATATAGGCGGTAATTATCTGTCACATAAAGACCATCCATATAGGCGGTAAAGTAATTTATATTTAACCCGACCTTATAGGCGGTAATAAAGTCTGACATTAATTAATCCAGTTAAATTATAATTTATAAATTATAATTAAGTGAGATTTACCTAGATAATTATATTAAATATTTCACCTTTTACCCCAGCAGAAATTTAACTACAAAACATAAAAGAAAAGAGAAGAAGAAGAAGAACTATAATTATTATTGAAAATTAAAATACATAAATTAAATATTATTTATATTTACAAAAACTAGATGCAATCCTCTAAAAACAGGGAAAAAATCACAAGGAAAGCACACCAAATGAAGTGAAGAAGAGCTCAATTTATAGGCAAACTCGGCAACCGGCGTCGCGACGCTGGCACGCGTTTTCGGTCAACGTGGTTTGACCCCGCAGATTCTGTCGGCACAATCAAATGATGACACGTGGCATGCGATGAGAGTGGTCCAATGAGAGCTTGACACGTGGGAGAATGTGATTTGCCAATAATTCGGTCCAATGAGAAGGTGACAGTGTCACGCAGAGTGTCGGCACCATAGATTTTTGACACGTGGCACACAACGAATTTTAGCTAATATTCTGAGATGATGACACATGGCACGGCGCACGTTAGCGTAGATGATGATTGTCGGCATCTTAGGATGATGACACATGGCAGGCGTATTTTAGCAGATCGGCTGTGATGGTGACACTTGGCACGGCGCACGTTAGCAAAGTCAACTTTTCAGATTCTGACTTGTGGACCCGGCGTACGTTAGCAGCACTCGGCGCATGTTATGCGTCGCGACGCCAAGGGTTTGCGCGTCGCGACGCGGATAAATTACCATTTTGCCAATTTTCACTGTTTTGCTCCAAATCACCTCCAGAATATCCTGAAACTTTATTTATCTACAAAATAACACAAAACACATAAAAATATTCACAAGACTCAAGAAACTATACAAAATATTAAGTTAAATGAGTGGGAAATAGTGATAGATTTACCACTCATCAGTCTCTCGTCGCCGAAAGCAAGCCTGTTGTCTGACGGTCTGTCACATCAATTTGTCTTCCCCACTGCCACACGCAACAATAATGGTGCCAGCCTATAAAGAGCCTTTGTATAATTACACTTTTTGGAGGAAAAAATCCAACAACTCTGATATTGCGTCGGTCTTCAAAAGGTCGTCCAAGTGACCTGCCGAGCTTCCAAACCATTTCTGCCTCGACCCGAAATATCTGAACTCGTCTTTCGTGGTACTGAAGGTGAAACAGAACTAAACTGAGCTACCGGGCTCCTGCTGTGGTCGATCTGAACTATCCGACCCATCTTCCGTGATCAGTCTCTACTATGATGTGGTCGGTCTCTGAATATGTACCATACTGTGTGCTCTGGTCAGCCAGATCCGGAAAACTGTGTCCGGACTCTCTTTTTGGCTGAGGAATAACCCAAACCCTCTGAACACTTGACTCTCTAAAAGGGAAAATCTCATCTCTGCTATTGCCGAACTATTCAAAGTACTTGTCACAAAAAAACACAATCAATAATTACCATCAAAGATAAGTTCTCTATTCCTACTGTTGATGAATTGTTAGATGAATTACATGTAACTTGTATTTTTCAAAAATTGATTTAAGAGCACGGTATCATCAGATAAAGATGTCTTCTGATGACATACAGAAAACAACATTTAGAACACATATGAGCATTATGAGTTCCCAATCATGTCTTTTGGTTTGACTAATGCCCCATCTATCTTTCAAGCTACTATGAATCACATTTTTAAACCCTATCTTAGGAGGTTTATTATTGTATTTTTGATGATATTTTGATTTACAGTGCTTCACTGGACCACCCATTTGAAAGCCATATTTCAACCCGGACAATTTTTGTCAGAATGGTATGTGATTCGTGTCTCTTCGAAGGTTGGTTTCGATTGGGATGTGGATGGGGTTTTCCCTGATTACACCACCTTAGACTTACCTACAATGTTTAGTTGATAATCAATTCTTTACCAAGTTTCAAAAATGTATTTCTGGACAAGATACTGTGGAATATTTGGGGCGCTGTTATCTACTAAAAGGAGTTAAACCAGACAATATCAAAATCTAAGCAATGAGACAATGGTCTACTCCCCTAAATATTAAGCAACTGAGGGCTTTTCTTGTACATGAGATTTGTCAGAAACTATGCCATGATAGCAGTCCCTTTAACTAATTTACTGAAGCTTAATGCATTTCACTGGAGTACTCAAGCCGAGTCTTCTTTTATCAGCTTAAAACAAGCTATGGTTTCCATTCTAGCGCTAACTTTGCCCAATTTTTCTTACCAGTTTGTAGTAGAAACTGATGAATGAATAGATGCAGTATTGATACAACATAATCATCATATTACTTTCTTAGTAAGAATTTACCTGAGAGACTTCGAAAAACATCTGCCTATGTGAGAGAGTTAGTGGCTGGAAGGAGGCTGTACAAAAATGGAGGCAGTACCTGCTGGGATTGGAAGGTATTTTGTAATTAAGACTGATCACAAAAGCTTTAAGAGCTTAATTGAAAAGGTTATACAGACCCTTGAACAACAACGATATCCACTCAAGTTACTAGGTTTTGATTATGAGATCCATTATATGTCTGGACCTGAAAATATAGTAGCAGATGTCTTATCCAAGCTACCTCAGTTAACAAATATTCAAGTCCAGTTCTGTGTTGTTTCCATTCCATTTTCAATTTTATTCATCAGCTCAAAGATGACATCACTCATTCAGAATCCTTGAGCCAACTCTTGTCTCAGTTGCAGCAAAATCCATATACCTATCTTGATTATAATATCATGGAAGGGTTATTGCTCTACAAAGGTAGGATTATGGTCAGTCTGAAACCTACTGTTAAGCAGTAGCTAATGGCTTAACTATATTTTTCAGTTTGTGAGGGTCATGATGGGGTGCTTAAGACATTAAAGAGGATGCATGCTAGGTTTTATTGGAAAAACGAACTAAGATGTCCAAGCATATGTCAATCAATGCCAGGTTTGTTAACAAATGAAGTATATGACCAGAAGCCCGTAGACATTTCATTTTACACATAACTCAATGACGAGTCTCTTATGGGGGCACCACACGAAGGTTCAGAAAATTGCATGGATGAATGCTAGAAGGAAAAATCTGAAACCCCCTTATAAAATTTAGAAAAAAACTCCAAGTCCTGAAACTCTATCCTGAGATTTCAGAGAGAGCAAGAAAGCAAAAACAGTGAGAGAGTCCTCACGAATTCCTTGGCGTTTTCCCCTTCCAACAAGCAATCTGGCAACCATCCAGTATTCAGAGGTGTTTTCTAAGCCAGCCACATTTAAGGTACGATATGAGGGCATCCTAATTTCTATTTCTGCACTTTTACATTACTGTTCTGACACAGTATCTCTGGCTGGACTTGATATATATCCGGTTAGACGTGCAATTGTCATAAAAAATATCCGACTAAATGACACAAGCATCCAGCCATATTACTGTTTTATTACGTTATCACTACATCACTGTTTTATTGCTTTTTATCTGCTTTTTATATTCGCTTTTTATTATTGTCTTGTTATTTTCAGTTTATTATTAGTATATCAATTCACGTCTTTGTTTTTTTACCTTTCTGATCCACGTATAACAGACTGCCAGACCCATGATATGTCCGGTCGGACATTCCTGATGTGAAATATATCCGGCTGGGCTTCCTCAAAGCCAGACTGGTGAGACATGTATCATATCATATTTACTTATTATTTTATTACTGTTGTTCTGCTTTATAATTATTTTATTATTACTATGTCATTACTTGTTGACGGCGGATTTTGGTCTCAGGGGCAATAAATGGTTTTTTACTCCCGAGACAATCCTCCTCCAACTGGGAATTTGTTTTGTTTATGGGAAACCAAAAGCAAATTTGGCAAAAGATAGATAAATACACCAATCAACAAAGAGATTTAACGTGGTTCGGCGGATCAGATCCAACCTACATCCACGGGCACAGAACAGACGATGTTTTATTACCGAAATATGTTTCTCTGATCTGCTTTGTGTTTACAAGCGTAATCACAATTCTCTCTTGTTCTCTTCTCAACTCCCAATGCTCTCAATAATCTCAATCTCTTTACTCTCAACCTTTTTTCTTACAAGCACGCTTTCCCCTCCTATTTATAATAACAAAGAAACATTTTTCCTTTTCCTATAAGAATTCCTAGTCGAAACTACATTCACTTCCCATATCCTATTAGTACACTGACTCATTCACTTCCTATATCCTATTAGGACACTGACTTATCAACCTTTCCATATGAAAGTATGATAACTTATCTTCTTATCCGTAAGAATATGATGTCTTATCTTCTGGAGCATATCCCGCCATATTCCCGGTCTTCATGAGGTCGGTCATGATGGTCTTTTCAACTGAGAATGCTGCTGTCGATCTGATAATGCCCGGTCATCCGATCTTATATGGTCGGGTTACAGATCATAAGTGCTCGACCCCTCACTCATGTGGTCGGGTCGGCATTAATGATCTCGATCAACAAGGGAGTTACCCTTTTACCCCTACCGTGCTGTATAAATACCATAGTACCTAAAAATACCATCAACATCTGTCCCATAGTTCTCGGTTCCAACGAGTATACGAGTTGGTGCCGGGAACTTATATAAAAAGAGTGGTATTTGCTTATGAACTGGTGGCCAATCTTTGAAGGAGAAAATTCGTCGGCCTACACTTATCTCATCCTCGGTCTGACTAAGGTGTTCGGCCTGATTTTCTTTCAGACGAAGCGAAATCCCTTTATTGCCCTTCTGTAAACCGCCCCTCGAGACGTGCAACCGTCACATCCTCTTAAATGCCCATCAGATCACTTCTAGGGTTTAATAGGAGCCTGCCACTTGTCAACCATCCGTTGTTCTGCCGCAAAAAAGCAAACAATCTGACCGCCATTGCCAACTCAAAGGACGCCCAATCTCAGCCGTCCATCCAATTCTGAAAGATCTTAAAAAACGACACGTGGCGTGTATCTGACACTTTCGTTCAATCCAATGGCCACAAATGCATCGAACAGATTATAACAAAACGGAGTAAACACTGTTGCCTTCTTTCACGAACACTTCGAACTTTCCCAACCGTGAGAGCTCATCTTTCCCAACTGTGCTCAGTGAACTCAGAGAACGACCAGACCTCACCAAGCAATCTGCAACCCTTCTAAAAGAACCAAGTAAGTCTTCTAAACGACCTCTCTGCTTTGCTTTTCATGAGTTGCGAATCATGCTCTTTTCTTGTGTGTTTGGCTTTATGTTGCTAGGGAGAGATTTATGGCTTGATTGGCGTTGTTAGGGCATTTAGAACCCACAGGTTTAGTTTTCCAGGAATCCCAGGGTAACTGTGAAATCCCTGGCCGTTTTAGAAATTAGCTATAGACTAACCTCTCCCCCCTTTTTTATTTCTCGGATGTCAGGGATGTCTGACAATAGGTCTTCCTCTGCAAACCCTGCTAGACCTCCGACCCCCCTGTTGAAGAGCTCTCCTCGAGCTCGGGGGCGCCAAGCATAGAAGACCTCGATACTACCCCCACCCCTTCCAAAATTGAACAAGATACTCACCATCAGAGAATTCCTCGGAATGACCAGAGCCCGATGATTTCGACTGCTCGGCTTTGGACATGGACCGTCCTTCCAAGATAACTGAAGACGACCTAGCACTGCTCCGGCAGCGATATGACATTCCGATAGATATCGCTCTTGAAGTCCCCGGGCCAATGGATCATGCTAGTTAACCCGATGAGGGTTCAGTGGCTCTTCTCCTGGCTTTCTTTGAGTGTGGACTCCTGCTGCCATTTCAACGTTATTTCGCCTGGATGCTGGTGTGGGAACACAGGAACCTGGGGCGACGCATGCTGTCCCGGGCTCGCGGCCCGGTCGGGAGTACGGAGTAGCCACGGGGGACTAAACCGGAGAATAATGGAGTCGCCACCCGGTGTGAACCGGGAAAATGAGATTTAAGGCCGCACTCACCCCTCGCAAGGGAAGACCTCAAACCGTTGAGTTCGGAATGGTCCCTTACTTATGCCATTTGTAATGAAAGGATTTACATAATAATTTAATCAGGCTTAAGTAACACTTATTCCTAAGAATATCATGCTTCTATATTCACGGGTACAAAATAACACTTATGCATACATTTCACATATATCTCATATCTAAGAACACATGCCTGAAAATACCTCAAAGTAACAACGAACAAACAACTTCATTCAGCATATCATATTCATGAAAAACACAAGCATGCATAATAACCGCACAAGCATACATGTGAGCACTTTTCCAAGTGATACGTGGAATTGTATGCCAAGTACAGACCGCATTACCGTCCATTCGGAATCGGCTACGGAATTTATGTCTGGGTTTCCATCCGATATATCACAAGAAATAATACTCCAAAGTCATCATGGCATAGGTATATGAATCGTAATGCGTTAAATCAAGACTAAGGAAAATGACGCAACTAATGGGATAAATATGCTTTTCATTATTATGTGCACAAAGATAAGAACGACTATGTGTGGTTCCATAAAAAATCACCTAAGAAACAATTATACATGGCATGTGATGAATATGTCTCAGTTCAGTGTGTTCGCGTTCGTGTAGCATTCGTAAACGCGTTCGAACGGAAATGAAACAGAATGCTCACATTCGTATGGCGTTTGTTAACGCGTTCGAACGGAAATGAAACAGAATGCTCACGTTTGTATGGCGTTTGTTAACGCGTTCGAACGGAAATGAAATAGAATGCTCACGTTCGTATGGCGTTCGTGAACGCGTTCGAACAGAAATGAGACCTGATGCATGATAAGGCAAAATGCATACGCGTTCGAGTTGCGTTCGTAAACGCGTTCGAACGGGAACAGACTTGATGCATGAAATGGGACGCGATACATAAACAACAAAAGAAAGGGGCGCGGCGAAGTACTGCCGTAAATGTGGCCTTTCGGGGCTCTTGGTCTCTCAAAGAGAGGACCTTTAGACCAACATACTAAGCCCATGTGCTCGATCGCATCATACATACAAAATAAAGCCAATCATATCAAAACCAAGTATGCCCGATTGAACACATCTTTCATCCAATCCGAACACACATCAACCGGCGCGGCAAAGCATCGTGGTAAAGGGTTTTAACCCCTCCCCATAAGGGATCTTTCATTCCACTTACTAAGCCCATGCGCTCGATCGCATCATACATACAAAATAAAGACAATCATATCAAAACCAAGTATGCCCGATTGAACACATCTTTCATCCAATCCGAACACACATCAACCGGCGCGACAAAGCATCGTGGTAAAGGGCTTTAACGCCTCCCCATAGGGGATCTTTCATTCCACTTACTAAGCCCATGCACTTGATTGAACCATGCATAAAAAGATAAAGACAATAATATCAAACTAAGTATGCCCGATTGGACGTATCTTGCATCCAACCGAACACACATCAACCGGCGCGGCAAAGCATCGTGGTAAAGGGCTTTAACCCCTCCCCATAGGGGATCTTTCATTCCACTTACTAAGCCCATGCGCTCGATTGAATCATGCATACATAAACAACATACAAAATCCAAATGACGAAAAATAAATAAAAGCAACACAAAACAAAAGAGGGTGCCGTTTACTCAAGCGGTACGTGGAGTTGTGTCCCAAGTACAGATCATATTACCGTCCATTCGGAATCAGCTATGAAATTTATGTCCGGGTTTCCATCCGATATACCGCGAGAGTTGACACATCTCTCATTCATCCAATACCCACAACACACATCATACACAAACGAGATTTAACGAACAAGTAAAATATGATCCAAATAAATAACAAAAATCAAATAAAGATGAGTGTGAAAAGTACCCTCAGGTCTAACCTTTTAGCCAACTTTCAGGCTTGCGTTTCACGGACGTCGGAAGGGTACAGCTCCTCAACTTCTCCGGTTCACTGGTTTAGCGTCCTAGCTCACTGCTTTGCTGTTTTGCTTGCGTTTCAAACTCCGTTCTGCTCCTGTTCGGCCTCTGTTTTGCTGCTCACTACTCAGGCCACCTGTTTTGACGTTTCAATGAACTGTTCCCAGTTTGTGTGGGTTCTTAGTGCAGTTGTGTGTGATTATTTTTAAGATTATGAATGCAGTTTTTATGTTACTGTTTTTAAGGTTTTTTTAGGGGATGTTTTGGGTGTTTTTGGGCTGTATTTGCGTGTCCTAAGGCTGTGGTATGGGGCTGTGTATTCGGCTATGGAGGGACTTGGAGGAGGGGTGGTTGTTTCGGTTATGGAGTGGAGGAGATGAAGGGAATTGCTTATGTTCTTTTCGTTGCTATTGTCGTGAGAGGTTAAGGTTCTTTGTGTGAGATTTTTGTGTGAGTTCTGTATGAGCTAGCTAGCTAGGGTTGAGAAGGTTGGTGAAGGGTTGTTTATATAGAGAATGGCTAGGCTTGACAAGGAAAGGGATTTGGCTAATTAAAGAGGGATTTGATTTGGTGTTGGATAAGGAAAGGATTAGATTGAGGGGGGACAAATCTTGGCTAGATAGGGAAGGTTGAATATTTAGTTTATGTTGATTAGGCATACAATATTTTAAGTTTGGGAATATATATTGGTTGATTGATTTTAACTTGGTATGATTGATTTTAATTAGGAATGATTTTAGTCTAAGTTTGGTAAATGTTTTATTTAATTATTTAATTAATTATTTTAATATCTTATTTAGTTAATGTTTTAATTAATATTTATTTATTTAATTTGGGATGTGTTTTATGGGCTTTGGGGAGCTAAATGGGCTTGGGTGTGAGGCTAGCAGCAAAACCAGAATTACCGACACCGTTCGAACGCTTCCTCGAACGCGACACGAACGCCCGCAATCTGTTTGACGTTCGAACGAAGTAACGAACGCAGCACTAACGAAGACAGTGAGCTTGTTTATTCTGAATTTCCCCTTCCGATATCCGTTTCCCGCGGCTTCCGTGACTCAAAAGGTAGTGCCTCCAAATGAGACTCATCATCGGGTTTCACATGCAAAAATGCAATGCCTACAGCTGGCCGAGATGGAGATCGCCCCTTGCCAATTAAGCCTGAATAGCTGGAGGATTTTGGCCGAGCTATACGTAATTTGGAGTCGGGCGAAGGCTCGGCGAACCCTGCCTCGAAGAAGCGAAGAGGTTGTATCGACTGAAGGCCAACCCAAGAACGCACCATGGTTGGTACTACCTTTCTGCCTATGCTGACTCGTCAAACATTGTCGGCAAACTCCCTGACTCCAACAAAAACTTTAAAGATTTATGGTTCTGGGCCACAGGAGATTGGGGACGGGTCCTGAGATCTTATGAAGATGAGATTTCAGTCCCGGATATCTTCAGAGCGGAAGGTTAGGAATCTAACCCATAGTGTTCCTTCTCTTGACTTTATGATAGATTTCTGACTTCTTTGACTCTTCCCAGCTTGTTGGAGAGACGCTCCCAGAGTCTCCCATCAGGTCAGGGCGCGGGTGCGCTGGGCTCGGTGATACGCCGACCATTGGAAGCAATTGGTTAACGATGCGACCTTTGTCGAGTAGGGCCTGATTCAGACTGCTCCTCCGAAGGTCCCGGGGCGGATAGGTAGATTATTACTAACTTTCTGACCGATCCTTTTGTTTGCTTAGCATGATAATGATTCAAATTTATTCAGATTCTGGACTGACCACTCTTTTTGCCTTATGTTTTTTTTTGCAGGTATGTCAAAAAGGCCAAAATAACTTGATCAACTGGCTGGCGCAATAAAGAAAACCGGCCAGGTTGGGGCCGGGCCCTCTCGGAAACGGCCGTCGACTATTGAGGCCAGAAAGTGACTGTAGAGGCAGCCCCGTCAGCTACCCAAAGCTTATCTCCCCCTACCAGGGTATCGCCAACAGTCTCCGCCCGACCCGTCAGCCCATCAAAACCTACCAGAAAAAGGAGGCGTCTGTTCGGGGCAGAGGAAGCCGAGCTGACTCGGGAGGTGGAGGAGGAACGGGTCCTGAGCAAGAGACAACCCGCTTGGAAAGAGAAGAAAGTGTCGGAGGGTTCCTCCAAAAAACAAAATGGCGCCGTGATTCTTGGCGTAGAAGACCTCGGGCAGGACATCAGGGAGGCCACTTCTCATTTGGTGCCGGCAATCAACGAACTGGTCGAGGCGGTCCCTCCAGCAAAGATTCCGAGATACGAAGATCTCTCTCCCGAGGATGTGGTTACATTGTTGTGCTCCCAGATGGCCAAGGTAGCCACTCTTCCCTTATTCCCGCTGTGAGTTCATAACTTAGTTTGATTTCTGATTTTCTGTTTCTTCTCGGCAGGCGACCTACCTGGCGGCCAAGAACAAGGATCTCCTCCTGAGCCTTTTATCCGAGGGTGGCCAAGCCCAGAGGCTCCAGAACCGACTTACTGAAATGGAGGCCGAGCTGGCCCGTAAAGAAGAAAATATAAAAAATCTGGAGCTGGCTGCCGTTGAGGCCCATACCACAAATAAAGCTCTCAGGGCCGCCGCCTCTCTAGAGAGGAAAAATGATGATGCTGCCAAGAAAGACTTGGAGGCTGCCCAGGCCGACAACAAGATCCTACAGATGGAAGTGCGCAGCGTTGAGTCCAAGCTGCAGGCCAAAGATGAAGAGCTGGTACGGGCTCGAGACGAACTTATGAGGAAAGAAGTTGAGCTGGAGGTCGAGAGGGATGCAATCAGACTTGAGGGGGTAGGGGATTGCGCTGAGATTATTCCGATGGTGTTGCCCGACCTGGATATGGGGCCTATCCATGCGGCCATTCGCTTTTGCAAAGGGGACATCTCAGAAGAGGAGTTTAAAAAATGGCTACCCTCTTCTCCCGAAGAGGTGATGGATCCCGATCCCATTTCGATCGCCCCGGCTCCTGAAGAGGACCGACCTGAGGCTCCTGCTCTTGAAGAGAATCGACCTGAGGCTCCTGCTCCGGCCCCTGAAGCCATAATTGTCGGGACCTCTCAGGCCGTCCATGTGGAAGCCACCGTCATTCCTCCCGAGGTCGAGCCAATCCATCTGCTACCCGAGCCTATCGAGGAAGAACCAACTGCCCCTGCGCGGGCTGATTTGTAAGGGGTAACCCGAACGGGGCCTCGTGTAATTCTGAACAAACTTTATTCTCCTTGTAATAACTCTTTTCACGATCATATTTATGTGAATATTTTAATATATTTCTATTCCACTTTTCTTTTTGGTCCTTCATAGCTTGCTCCGATTACTTTCCCAAGAACGACCACTTCGAGGCCCGACTCCGAGCTAGGAGAAACACTTGTCACTGGGGGAATGTTACGTCCCCAGTCCGAAAAGACAGACTCGGTGGGACGTAACCCGACCCCGAGTTGAGAGAAATACTTGGTACTGGGGGAATGTTACGTCCCCAGTCCGAGAAGACAGACTCGGTGGGACGTAACCCGAACCCGAGCTGAGAGAAACACTTGGCTCTGGGGGAATGTTACGTCCCCATACCAAAAAGCTGACTCGGTGGGACATAACCCAACCCCGAGCTGAGAGAAACACTTGGCACTGGGGGAATGTTATGTCCCCAGTTTGAGAAGATAGACTCGGTGGGACATAACCCGACCCTGAGCTGAGAGAAACCATAATGGCCTCGGCAGAACGAATCCAACCCCGAGCCGAATAACCGAGTGGCCTCGGCGGAACGAATCCTGCCCCGAGCCGATTAAGCAAGTGGCCTCGGCGGAACGAATCCAGCCCCGAGCCGATTAATCAAGTGACCTCGGTGGAACGAATCCTGCCCCGAGCCGATTAAGCAAGTGGCCTCGGCGGAACGAATCTAGCCCCGAGCCGATTAACCAAGTGGCCTCGGCGGAACGAATCCGGCCCCGAGCCGATTAATCCTTGGGACTTATTCAGAAGGGAGGTGAATCAACCTTTGAAGCCCTATCGGATTTGGCATGGGCGTCCCCTTGCCAGACCAGCGAAAAACAAAAACAAAACTTTTTAGAAAATAAAAAAAAAAAAAAAACGGGGGTGACTTAACACTTATCCCAAAGGAACATCATGGATGCCTCAAAACAGCGTCCCGTCCGAGGTCTCCAAAACACAATTCTGAATCTTTCAATTCAGAGTCCCGGCGAACCAGGATTTGGATCAAAGAGCGTTTAGAATGGTAAGGGCACATTCCTCTATACGTCAGGTCATTATGGAGCCTGCGTTTTTGTTCGAGGGCTCCTCCTTACAACGCTGGAGCAGGCATACGCCACGAGGGTACAATCCCTCCTCGTGCTATGCTTCTCACAGATCCGAATGACCAAATAGGTATGGATCAAAGAGTGTCCGAAACATTAAGGGCATGCTTCTCCTTATGCTCGGTAACACTGGAGCAAACAAATGCCACGAGGGCATAATATCTCATCGTGTTATGATTCTCACGGATCCGAATGACCGAATAGGTAGGGATCAAAGAGTATCCGAAACATTAAGGGAATGCTCATCCTTATGCTCGGTAACACTGGAGCAAGCAAATTGTAGGACACAGGACCTGGGCGACGCCGTTCCTAGGCTCGCGGCCTAGTTGGGAAGGATTACATAACATGGAGTCGCCACCCGGTGTGAACCGGGACAAAGATTTAAGGCCGCACTCACCCCTCGCAAGGGAAGACCTCAAACCGTTGGGTTCGGAATGGTCCCTTACTTATGTCACTTGTAATGAAATGATTCATGTAATAATTTAACTAAGCTTAAGTAACACTTATTTCCAAGAGTATCATGCTTCTAAATTCTCATATGCAAAATAAAACTTATGTGTACATTTTTACATATATCTTATATTTAAAATTGCATGCTCAACGTATATCAAGATAGCAACGAACATACAACTTTACATATCACATTCAGGAAAACACAAGCACACGTATTGACCATTCAAGCACACATATGGGCACTTTTCCAAGTGGTACGTGGAATTGTAGCCCAAGTACAGACCGCACTACCGTCCATTCGGAATCGGCTACGGAGTTTACGTCTGGGTTTCCATCCGATATACCGCAAGAAATAATACTCAAATGTTATCATGACATAAGCATACGAATTGTAATACATTGACACATTTGCACAAGAAAGATCAATCAATAGGCAATTATGCATGAATATAATAAGACAGACTCAGTTCAGTGTGTGCGTGCGTTGTGTAGCGTTCGTAAACGCGTTCGAACGGAAATGAAACAGAATGCTCACGTTCGAGTAGCGTTCGTAAACGCGTTCGAACGGAAATGAAACAGAATGTTCGCGTTCGTATGGCGTTTGATAACGCGTTCGAACGGAAATGAGACCTGATGCGTGATAAGGCAAAAATGCATGCGCGTTCGAGTTGCGTTCGTAAACGCGTTCGAACGGGAACGGACCTGATGCATGAAATGGGACACCATGCATAAACAACAAAATAAAGGGGCGCGCGAAGTACTGCCGTAAAGGTGGCCTTTTGGGGGCTCTTGATCTCTCAAAGAGAGGACCTTTAGACCAACATACTAAGCCCATGCGCGTCACATCACATCATGCATACAAAACACAAAGACAATCATATATATTCTAAGTATGTCCGATTGAACGTGTCTTGCATCCAACCGAACACACATCAACCGGCGCGGCGAAGAAGTAGTGTCACAAAGGTGGCCTTTTCGGCTCTTTGTCTCCCAAATGGAGGACCTTTGGACTAACTCACTAAGCCCATGCGCTTGGTTGAATCATGCATACGAAAACAACATATTGAATTCAAGTAAAGAAAACTAAATAAACAAAAGCAACACAATACAAAAGAAAGATGGTGCCGTTTACCCAAGCGGTACGTGGAGTTGTGGCCCGAGTACAGATCATATTACCGTCCATTCGGAATCGGCTATGAAATTTATGTCCGGGTTTCCATCCGATATACCGCGAGAGTTGACACATCTCTCATTCATCCAATACCCACAACATATTACATCTCATAATTCATGCATATTTATCTACTCAAAGACCACAACATGCATTCATAGACGACTCTCATGCGAATAGAATTCAATAAAAAATGAATATAAACTAATGAAAAGGTACCCTCAGGTCTAACCTTTTAAATCACCTCTCGGATGTACGGTACACGATCGTCGGAAGGGTGGATGCTCCGCAATTCTCCCGGTTCACTGTTCTCGTTCGTTGTCTTTACTGTTTTGCTTGCGGCTCGAACTCCGTTCTGCTCCTATTTCCTCTTTATCTTTTGCTTACTGTTTTTGGGTGTCTTCTTCCTGTAGTTTTTATGTGTGTTGTGTATGAGTTAGAGACTAGCTAGCTAGGGTTGAGAAGGTTGGTGAAGGGTTCTTTTTATAGGCAAAGGGTTAGGTTTGACAAGGAAAGGAATTTGATTTGGTTTGGTTAAGGGAAGTCAAGAGATTTGATTTGGTTTGGTTAAGGGAAGTCAAAGATTGAGGGGGGACAAATCTTGGCTAGATAGGGAAGGTTGGATATTTGATTGGCTTGGATTAGGAATACAATATTTTAAGTTGGGAATAATCTTATTAGATTGGGAATATAATTGGTTGATTGATTTTAATTAGGCATGATTATATTTTGATTTAGTGTGTGATTTGTTTAATTTAGGCATGATTTTAGTTTAAGTTGGTAATTGTTTATTTTATGTTTGGTATATGTTTTATTTAATCATTTAATTAATTTAATTATTATATTATTTAGTTAATGTTTTAATTAATATTTATTTATTTAAATGGGATGTGTTTTTATGGGCTTTGGGGGGCTAATTGGGCTGGATGTGAGGCTAGCAGCAAAACCAGAATTACCGACACCGTTCGAACGCTTCCTCGAACGCGGCACGAACGCCCGCAATCCGTTTGACGTTCGAACGTAAACACGAACGTAGCACGAACGAAAACAGTGAACCTTGTTTATTCTGAATTTCCCCTTCCGATGTCTGTTTCCCGTGACCTCCGTGACTTAAAAAGTAGTGTCTCCAAAATGAGACTCATCATAGGGACTCATGTGTAAAAATGCAGTGCCTACTGTCGCCCCCACTTTGATGGGACTTGTGTAATGTGCAACAGTGACAATCCTATCAAAGTTATGCAATGCATTCTACTTACCTGGCTCGCCAGCTGCCACTTGACTTACCATGTGTTGAGTTGCTTTGATTTGGTGGTGAGGTGTTGCGACCCTTGGTTCATTCCCAAACCGTGCTTCCATTCTTGGAGTGCCATTCTCTGCCTGTTCCTTCCTGAACTATATTGAGATGAGGCTTTATTCCTCCCGAGCTTTATTCCCGAACTGTTAAGATGAGGCTTTATTCCTCCGAGCTTTATTCCCGAACTGCTGACTGTGTAGAGATAGGGCTTTATTCCATGATTGTTTGGACTGTGGGCTTTATTCCCGAACTGTATTGAGATGAGGCTATATTCCCCTGTACTTTGTTCCCGAACTGTTGCGATGAGGCTTTATTCCTCCCGAGCTTTATTCTCGAACTGTTGAGATGAGGCTTTATTCCTCCCGAGCTTTATTCCCGAACTGTATTGAGATGAGGCTATATTCCCCTGTACTTTGTTCCCGAACTGTTGCGATGAGGCTTATTCCTCCCGAGCTTTATTCTCGAACTGTGAGATGAGGCTTTATTCCTCCCGAGCTTTATTCCCGAACTGTTGCGATGAGGCTTTATTCCTCCCGAGCTTTATTCTCGAACTGTTGAGATGAGGCTTTATTCCTCCCGAGCTTTATTCCCGAACTGTTGAGATGAGGCTCTATTCCTCCCGAGCTTTATTCCCGAACTATACCGACATGAGGCTTTCTTCCCCTTGAGCTTTGTTCTCAAACTATACTGATATAAGGCTTTTATTCCCTTGGGCTTTGTTCCCGAACTGTGTTGATATGAGGCTTTATTCCCCTGGGCTTTGTTCCCGAACTGTACTGACATGAGGCTTTCTTCCCCTTGAGCTTTGTTCTCAAACTTATACTGATATGAGGCTTTCTTCCCCTGGGCTTTGTTCCCGAACTGTGTTGATATGAGGCTTTATTCCCCTGGGCTTCGTTCCCGAACTGTACTGACATGAGGCTTTCTTCCCCTTGAGCTTTGTTCTCAAACTTATACTGATATGAGGGTTTCTTCCCCTGGGCTTTGTTCCCTGACTGTGTTAACTGTGGGCTTTGTCCCCGAACTGTACTGAATGTGGGCTTTCTTCTGAATGATACTGATATGGGCTTCGCCCTCAGACTGATACTGATATGGGCCTCGCCCCCAGACTGATACTGATATGGGCCTCGCCCTCAGACTGATACTGATATGGGCCTCGCCCTGGAATCATAACCTGAATCCGATACTGTGCTTTTTACCGTTTCTGATTAGCTTGTTCTTTGCCGCTTTTCTTATTATCTTTAAAAACTGTGAACACAAAACAAACACAAAAGGATGCAAAATGTGTTACGTGTATGCATGCATGAATGTTCCTATCCCGTCGGGCTAGGTCTTCTGCCAATTCTCTTGGTGACTGCTCAGTCTTCCTTTCCTCAGGCAAGCCACCGCTTTAATCTGTGTACGCTGATCGGCTTGGTGAACTAATTCCCTTCCAAGTCTGATGCTCTCACTGCCCCCCCCCTGCTTTTTATTCGAGGATTCCCCGTGTTCTGAGTATCATATTACCAAGATTGAACACACTCATGTTGCAAGTTTGAAAGTAATAGTCTTAGGCAGATAAATGAAATGATCGCCTTTATTAATGTTGAGGAAACGTTCGAACAAAATCAATGTCTTTATTAAAAGTGCAAGATAAACTAGGAGAAACAACAGTGCCTTCTTCTTCAGCCCATGGTTCTTCACCATTGTTATCCCTTATTCCTATGAAGCTGAGTGGTTGAGAGTTTGGAGGACAAGGGTTTCGGGTAGGCCAGAGTTGATCATGTAGTTGGGCAGGGGATTTCTGTGTGCGTTGGGTTGTTCTTTTTCTGGGTCGGGTATTGTATGGGCATCGATGAGGTTTTGGATTTCATGCCTGAGGCGGGCGCAGTTGTCGGTGTCATGGCCTTTTTCTTGGTGGAAGTGACAGTATAAGTTTAAGTTCATGTGAGGTGGCACAGGATTTGGAATGGGCCTAGGTTCCAAAGGTTTTAAGAGTCCATGTGCCTTCAGCTTTTCGAATACCTTTGAAAAAGGCTTACCAAGGTTAGAAAACCGTCTGTTCTTAATGGCAGTGACTTCAGCAGTAGCAGGCATAGTCCCTGAATGTCCCCCAATGGGCTTCCTGTTTAGACCATAGAATTTTCTATTCTCGGCCTCTTCTTCTTCAATATCCATGACAGTTTCCCTCAACTGCCGAAAGTCTGCAATCATGGAGGTCATTCTCCTCAGTTTGCCATAAATAGAGGGCTTGGTGCCCTTGATGATCATTTTGATCTGGTCCTTTTCTGAGGGCCGGGTCTGCATTCAGAAGCTGGCTCCTCCAGCGGTCCACATACTCTTTGAAGCTCTCCTCCGGCTTCTGCTTAGTGTTCTCCAAATCTCGAAGAGTGACAAATCAATCTCCAAGTCTGTAACATACTGCTTCAGAAAAGCATCAGCTAGTTCCTTCCAATCTTCCTTAACCTTCTTCTCAAGGCTATGATACCAAACCACAGGTGCCCCCTCGAGTGACATCCCAAACATCTTTTGGACTTGGCGCTGAGACAGGCCAACTGAACTCATAACAGACACATACTGACGGAGATGCACCCTCGGATCTCCATTCCCATTGAACTTAGCCAAATCCGGCATCTTAAACTGCGCTGGCAACTGCTCCTCAAACTTCATTGTCTCATAGTCTAGCAAATCTTCATTCTTACCCCTCATCTTGCGGGTAACGGATTCAACCTGATCCCTGAGTTTCTGTATCTCGGCCTGAGACCCAATCACTCTGTCTGTTGCATACTCTGCATTATCATCATCAAAAGCGGGGATATCATCCCCCAACCCATTCGGAGGCTTCTCGCGCCTTACATTCTCTGAATTCTCCCCAGCACGGGGCACAGCCATATTTGTCATGGCAGCAGTCAAGGCTTGCAACTGTTCAGTAATCTTGGCGAAGCCACTTTCCAACTGATCTATCCGGGATACCTCAGTATCTGATTCACTCATGTTTGTTCTCGGTATTTTGGTGAGTCTTCCCTTTTTTCTAACCCAACGGGAATCTATGATGGCTTTCAGAACACAAGGGTTAACATGATGTATGTATGCATGGTGTGCATAAGAAGTATATAACATATATTAAATCAAATAAAATTCTCAAACAAATCGGACTATTATCATTTTAGAAGTTTTTGGGACAACTGTCATAAGAGTGAACCCGTCCCAGTTTAAATGGCCTAACGAGTTCATGTCTTATGGCAAAGAGCCCAACTAAATCCAAATGATAAAATTCCGAACACAATCATAAAATGGCCCATTGTTATTTAGAAACCTTTTGGCCCAATCGTCATAAGATGTGTTCTTGTCCCAGTTTAAATGGCCCAACAAGCCCATATCCCATGATAAGTGGTCCAAATGGATCCAAACAACGATGTTCTCAAACACAAGCAAGATGATGCAAACATGACATAATAATTTTTACAAAGTGGCCCATCAATATTTCAGAAGCTTTTGGCCTAATAGTCATACGGTGCGAACTTGCCCCAGTTTAAATGGCCCAGCAAGCCCGCATTTCTGACAATAGTCCAACTGCATCCAAATGAGGATGGTCCACAAGCACATACTCAAGGAAATAATTGCTACTTTAGCCAACCCGGTCTATAGGTGGGTTAGTAAGAGTATAGACAAAGGCTCTCACCGGCGAAGGATGGCCCACAACTAGGTCTCCCCACTCAAGGGTTCGAGCAACCAAGTGAGCGCACCTTTTTTTATACACTAAGGTACGTGCCAATGAGCTATGGTGTGTGACGGACTGTCAAATGGATTTCCCGTTGTAGATCCCCCAGAGGGAAGGTGGAGCGAGGCTCACTTAAATACCCAAGCTCTTAGGCTCTTATCGCTTGTTGTCAGGAATAAACAACGAGTCCTCCAAATTAGTCCACCACAATAGGCTACAAGTAGATGGCTATCTAGGTGCCTTCACAGCTTTTCCTTCTAGAAAGGTAGTGAATGAAGGAAGACACCAAACCATTACCTAGCCCAAAAATGCCTTTAATTAAACCCTTACTTTATCCACTATAGACACGGTCAATTAAAACACAAATCCAAACATCACAAGTCAATATTTCGGGGCCAATTCTCTTATCCCCAGTGGAGTCGCCAGACTGTAGGACACAGGACCTGGGCGACGCCGTTCCTAGGCTCGCGGCCTAGTTGGGAAGGATTACATAACATGGAGTCGCCACCCGGTGTGAACCGGGACAAAGATTTAAGGCCGCACTCACCCCTCGCAAGGGAAGACCTCAAACCGTTGGGTTCGGAATGGTCCATTACTTATGTCACTTGTAATGAAATGATTCATGTATAATTTAACTAAGCTAAGTAACACTTATTTCCAAGAGTATCATGCTTCTAAATTCTCATATGCAAAAAAAACTTATGTGTACATTTTTACATATATCTTATATTTAAAATTGCATGCTCAACGTATATCAAGATAGCAACGAACATACAACTTACATATCACATTCAGGAAAACACAAGCACACGTATTGACCATTCAAGCACACATATGGGCACTTTTCCAAGTGGTACGTGGAATTGTAGCCCAAGTACAGACCGCACTACCGTCCATTCGGAATCGGCTACGGAGTTTACGTCTGGGTTTCCATCCGATATACCGCAAGAAATAATACTCAAATGTTATCATGACATAAGCATACGAATTGTAATACATTGACACATTTGCACAAGAAAGATCAATCAATAGGCAATTATGCATGAATATAATAAGACAGACTCAGTTCAGTGTGTGCGTTCGTGCGTGTAGCGTTCGTAAACGCGTTCGAACGGAAATGAAACAGAATGCTCACGTTCGAGTAGCGTTCGTAAACGCGTTCGAACGGAAATGAAACAGAATGTTCGCGTTCGTATGGCGTTTGATAACGCGTTCGAACGGAAATGAGACCTGATGCGTGATAAGGCAAAAATGCATGCGCGTTCGAGTTGCGTTCGTAAACGCGTTCGAACGGGAACGGACCTGATGCATGAAATGAGACACCATGCATAAACAACAAAATAAAGGGGCGCGGCGAAGTACTGCCGTAAAGGTGGCCTTTTGGGGGCTCTTGATCTCTCAAAGAGAGGACCTTTAGACCAACATACTAAGCCCATGCGCGTCACATCACATCATGCATACAAACACAAAGACAATCATATTATTCTAAGTATGTCCGATTGAACGTGTCTTGCATCCAACCGAACACACATCAACCGGCGCGGCGAAGTAGTGTCACAAAGGTGGCCTTTTCGGCTCTTTGTCTCCCAAATGGAGGACCTTTGGACTAACTCACTAAGCCCATGCGCTTGGTTGAATCATGCATACGAAAACAACATATTGAATTCAAGTAAAGAAAACTAAATAACAAAAGCAACACAATACAAAAGAAAGATGGTGCCGTTTACCCAAGCGGTACGTGGAGTTGTGGCCCGAGTACAGATCATATTACCGTCCATTCGGAATCGGCTATGAAATTTATGTCCGGGTTTCCATCCGATATACCGCGAGAGTTGACACATCTCTCATTCATCCAATACCCACAACATATTACATCTCATAATTCATGCATATTTATCTACTCAAAGACCACAACATGCATTCATAGACGACTCTCATGCGAATAGAATTCAATAAAAAATGAATATAAACTAATGAAAAGGTACCCTCAGGTCTAACCTTTTAAATCACCTCTCGGATGTACGGTACACGATCGTCGGAAGGGTGGATGCTCCGCAATTCTCCCGGTTCACTGTTCTCGTTCGTTGTCTTTACTGTTTTGCTTGCGGCTCGAACTCCGTTCTGCTCCTATTTCCTCTTTATCTTTTGCTTACTGTTTTTGGGTGTCTTCTTCCTGTAGTTTTTATGTGTGTTGTGTATGAGTTAGAGACTAGCTAGCTAGGGTTGAGAAGGTTGGTGAAGGGTTCTTTTTATAGGCAAAGGGTTAGGTTTGACAAGGAAAGGAATTTGATTTGGTTTGGTTAAGGGAAGTCAAGAGATTTGATTTGGTTTGGTTAAGGGAAGTCAAAGATTGAGGGGGGACAAATCTTGGCTAGATAGGGAAGGTTGGATATTTGATTGGCTTGGATTAGGAATACAATATTTTAAGTTTGGGAATAATCTTATTAGATTGGGAATATAATTGGTTGATTGATTTTAATTAGGCATGATTATATTTTGATTTAGTGTGTGATTTGTTTAATTTAGGCATGATTTTAGTTTAAGTTGGTAATTGTTTATTTTATGTTTGGTATATGTTTTATTTAATCATTTAATTAATTTAATTATTATATTATTTAGTTAATGTTTTAATTATATTTATTTATTTAAATTGGGATGTGTTTTATGGGCTTTGGGGGGCTAATTGGGCTGGATGTGAGGCTAGCAGCAAAACCAGAATTACCGACACCGTTCGAACGCTTCCTCGAACGCGGCACGAACGCCCGCAATCCGTTTGACGTTCGAACGTAAACACGAACGTAGCACGAACGAAAACAGTGAACCTTGTTTATTCTGAATTTCCCCTTCCGATGTCTGTTTCCCGTGACCTCCGTGACTTAAAAGGTAGTGTCTCCAAAATGAGACTCATCATAGGGACTCATGTGTAAAAATGCAGTGCCTACACAAATGCCACGATGGCATAATCCCTTCTCGTGCTATGCTTCTCACGGATCCGAATGACCGAATATGTATGGATCAAAGAGTGTCCGAAATATTAAGGGAATGCTCATCCTTATGCTCGGTAACACTGGAGCAAGCAAACGCCACGAGGGCATAATCCCTCCTCGTGCTATGCTTCTCACAGATCCGAATGACCGAATAAACAGGGATCAAAGAGTGTCCGAAACATTAAGGGAATGCTCATCCTTATGCTCGGTAACACTGAAGCAAGCAAACGCCACGAGGGCATAATCCATCCTCGTGCTATGCTTCTCACGGATCCGAATGACCGAATAGGTAGGGATCAAAGAGTGTCCGAAACATTAAGGGAATGCTCCTCCTTATGCTCGGTAACACTGGAGCAAGCAAACGCCACGAGGGCATAATCCCTCATCGTGCTATGCTTCTCACGGATCCGAATGACCGAATAGGTAGGGATCAAAGAGTGTCCGAAACATTAGGGGCATGTTCCTCCTTATGCTCGGTAACACTGGAGCAAGCAAACGCCACGAGGGCATAATCCCTCATTATGCTATGCTTCTCACGGATTCGTTGGTCAGACAAAACGTACGGGAACATTTTCCCCGTAGTTGTATTTCCCAAACCGGGCAGGCCAGCCATCTTACGGGGGCACTCCCTCCCCGCGATTATCATCTCGAAATATCCCTTATTAATACAAGTCATAGGGTAGTTATGCTTCAGCTTAGGGGGTTTGACTCTACTACGAAAGGCTTCACGTGCTCCCTTATGTGCTTCATCCCTTTATGCAGTCTTGATCCTAAAAAATGGAATGAGTTAGGTCGGAGCTCTTCTACCCGGGGTTTTTATGGTAGCACTTGTGATTGGTATGTCAAGGGTTTGGTGCCTTTCCTGACCCCAAATCATCCCTCCGCGTCGAGTATGTCCCCTCAAATTATGATGCATGCAATATGATTTATTATTCCTCCTGTCTGGCGGGAATCTCCTGAGATCAGGTTCTATCAAGAGACCTTTTCCCTGGATTTCCATGACGATTTGCCCTAGTGGTTTATTTAGAGGAATGTATGCCTCTTCCCCGACCACATGGTTCACTTGGGTCGAGATTCTTTTTTCCTGGTCATCCCGAGGTACCGACTTGAATTCCCTTCGCCTCGGGGGTGGTTTTTTGAACTCTCTGTCTGGCTTGCGAGGAGCTTCTGCCCTCATCGTCCTCTCTCTGATAGCTGTCCTCCTCCGGGTAATTCTCTCCTCATCTTCCAACAAAACAAACTTCCGGGCTGTTTCCAGAGCGGTGGCATAATCCGGTGTACCTTGGATCCTCAGGTGAGTCCATAGCTTTCCGATCTTTAAGGCTCCCTTCAAACTCTCCAAGGCCTCGAGCGACTCATATCCTCCGACCTCGAGCACCATGCTATGGTACCGCTCAATGAAAGTCTTCAGGGGTTCATCGTCCCCATGTTTCATGAGCATCAATTCCCCAATTGTCTTCTTTGGGACGCAGGCCCCCTTGAAGTGCCGAACAAATGACTTCCTGAGTTGCGCGAAGCTTCCGATGCTCCCTGGGGCTAGACTTCTGAACCACAGAATGGCAGATCCCCCCAAAGTTAAGGGGAATACTTTGCAAACAGCATCCCCTACTACTCATTGGACCTCCATCAACAGGACAAAACTCTCAATGTGAGATTTTGGATCAGTGTGGCCTTTGTAGGGAGTCATGGACGGCATGTTGAATCGTCTTGGGAACTTTACCGACCTTATTTCTTCTGTGAATGGAGATTCAACCTCGCCGTCCCGAGCATCTCCCGTGTCCGTTTTGAGGTTTGCTCCCCACTTGGCCATTTCTTTTCTTAACCAAGATTTTATACTGCCATCTGTGATACCGTGCCGCCTCCTGCGACCTTCTTTGCGTCTGTCGCCCCAGGTGCGACGTTCCTCATGGCTTGAGATTTCCCGTCCAGTTTCATCATCCTTCCTATCTCCCATTCTGGTGTCGCGGGGGCCCTCATAGGAAGAATCTGACGACTGTCTCCCCTATTCTTCTTCCCACGTATCCTCCGTTTGTAAATATTTTTCTACCACTACGGACCTCATCCCGTAGGGACCCTTCCTCCTCGGTTCATCGTCATCACCCACATCTGCGACCCTTTTTCCTTCCGCTATTTTGCCTCTCCTCCGACTGGCTCCGGCTTCAAGCCTCTCATTATTCGTTTCTTCCATCCTCTCAAATCTGTTTATCATGGATTTCAACAGGATTTGATTTTCCTCCTTATCTTTCCTAATATTTTCCTCTATTTTCTCCAACTGGGAATTTGTTTTGTTTATGGGAAACCAAAAGCAAATTTGGCAAAAGATAGATAAATACACCAATCAACAAAGAGATTTAACGTGGTTCGGCGGATCAGATCCAACCTACATCCACGGGCACAGAACAAACGATGTTTTATTACCGAAATATGTTTCTCTGATCTGCTTTGTGTTTACAAGCCTAATCACAATTCTCTCTTGTTCTCTTCTCAACTCCCAATGCTCTCAATAATCTCAATCTCTTTACTCTCAACCTTTTTTTTACAAGCACACTTTCCCCTCCTATTTATAATAACAAAGAAACAATTTTCCTTTTCCAATAAGAATTCATAGTCGAAACTACATTCACTTCCCATATCCTATTAGGACACTGACTCATTCACTTCCCATATCCTATTAGGACACTGACTTATCAACCTTTCCCCATGAAAGTAGGATAACTTATCTTCTTATCCGTAAGAATAAGATGTCTTATCTTCTGGAGCATATCCCGCCATATTCCCGGTCTTCATGAGGTCGGTCATGATGGTCTTTTGAACTGAGAATGCTGCTGTCGATATGATAATGCCCGGTCATCCGATCTTATGTGGTCGGGTTACATATCATAAGTGCTCGGCCCCTCACTCATGTGGTCGGGTCGACATTAATGATCTCGATCAACAAGAGAGTTACCCTTTTACCCCTGCCATGCTGTATAAATACCATAGTACCTGAAAATACCATCAACATTACTATTTTTATTAGTACTATTATCTATGTATGATTATGTACTCTTTTATCTTCTTGTTTTACAAAGAATATCCGACCGAACTTCGACTAAGTCCGAACATGTATTAATTACATAAAAATATCCGACCAAGCTTTCCTGAAGCCTCATGTGCTGCTTACTTAGCATTTTACTGTTACTTTAATAATTTCTAGACGTTTGTAACTATTTATATTGATATTTTATTATTCTTTATTAATAATGATTGCACTATTGTATGTTTTAAATTATTGTTGCGTGATATTGAATTATAATACATGTCGATACCTCTTTTAAACCTGAGTGTTATATTGACATCAGTAACAGACCATTCTGAACCCAAATAAATTTAAGGTCGGCCCTTGCGATGGGTGTAGTGCGGCCTTAAATCATTCATATTGTTTCATACTCGGTGGTGACTCCTTCATTCTCTGGTTATTCCCCTATATGCTATTCGTTCTCTCTAGCGATGGGTGTAGTGCGGCCTTAAATCATTCATATTGTTTCATATTGGGTGGTGACTCCTTCATTCTCCGATTTGTCCCCCATGTGATATTCGTTTTCTCTACGAGTTGTGAGCACAATGGTGTTGTGGTCACCAGCATCATGGATATAGCGATAAATTCCGCTTCGCTCATACAGATTGCGATTCCACTATGGATGGAAAACGGCCCCGAAAAAATATCTTGTAGTATTCATGGCAATATTGAGGTTAACCATGTCTTTATTCTTTTGCATACAATTTCAAACCCCGATGGCATTACATACCGTGGAATAGCTTTCACTCAAGGCAGTATATCGTTATGTGATGATAACCATCACTTGTTGGCACATACCTTTGATTAGAAAAAATATGCGTTCATTGATCGATTGAACCCTTGGTTGGGGAGACCTAATTATGGACAAAGCTTCACCGATAAGAGCATATGCCTGAACCTTGGATCAAGCCCATATGTAAGCCAATCGTTGATTCTCTATAGGAATGAGCCTCCATAATACATATTTTTGGGCTATAACCATTTGAAGTCGTTTAATCTTTTTACCGTGGAACATAAACTTGTTGGGCATTTAACTGAGACAAGTTTGCGTTTCATGTTAATTTGGTTAAATACTTTGAAATTTCAATAGGCCAAATTGTATGAAAACCTAGTTGGGCCTAGAATATTTAATTATGGTCCAAAAGTACCAAAACATAAGTCAGATACTTGTATTTGCTTTCATCCAGAAGGGTACGCCTTATTTTGGCTTATTTGGATGTTCTTAAGTATTTTAAAGCCCACCTAATGATCATGATTACTAAGGTCTTAATTCATCATTTTTAAACAATTGCACGATCCCTATATTAGGCTTGATCATTTGTAAATGGGCGGCATTTGTCTTTTATCTAATGAGAGAGTGAGATTGTATACCTCATATTGGTAAACAAGTTAAGCCAAGCCTAGGAAAGATATTGGACTTACCACGTATGTGAGAGGAATAAGGTTGGAAAGATATATGCTAATGTTTGAGCATACCATGCATTTCATGCATTGTATGCATATATGCATCTCACTAACCATTTTTTGTTGCAACCATCATAGTAGAGCGTTAGGTTAGAAAAGAATGCAGATTAGTCAAAGGATAATTTACTAGCTCAGAAATGGCCAACAACGAAGGTTCCCGAGTAGATTGGTTGGAAGCCAACATGGACAAGATTGCTGAACAAATGCATAGTCTGGTCAATGCTATGGCCAACTTGACGGCACCTAAGGTGACGAGGGCTGAAACTGGTGAAAGTAGGCATGCAGAGCCTATGAACAAAACAACCTAAGAAATCTATACTCTAGATAATGACTAAGACATGACCGATTATGCTATAGGCAAGATGGCCAACTCCCGAATTGAGCTCCAGAAACTAAAAGAACAAATGGAGTCGCTGGCCTAAAAGATGAAGGGCAAACATGAAGACCTAATAGATTATGATGCTATAGTATTTGAGGAGCAGCTTCCTTCTGAAGGTGAGAAACGATTTCCTATTCCCGTAGCTACGGTCGTCAAACGAACAGTACGAAAAAGTATGATGGAGGATCAAATCCGAAATCTATAGGTTTTTAAAATTTTCTTTTAAATCAATTAAAAGCAACATATATGTATATAAAGAAGAGCATGACAAGTATACCTCTCGAGAGCTTTATCTGGAAAGCTAACCGTCTTCGGTTGCCTTCAAGCGTATCCACACACCGAATTAGTTGACGAAATTTGAGGTTTTCATTTGAAAGACTTATCAAAGCTTATGAAAATAAGTTTCATAACACTTTGACCAAGTCAACATCCTATGAAAAATGAAGAAACTTTGATTTGAACTTTGAAGAAGAAATACAAAGGAAATAAGTTCCTTTCCATATTCATCTTCAAGTTTAATCTCTAACACTTAGAAAATGAAAAAAAAAAAACTATTTTTCCTATATACCAAAACTCATTGGCTGAATTCTCCTTAGTGCACTTGTGAGAGATTTTTGCTTCATTGTGTATTATATTCACAATGACCTATAACATAAGTCACCAAGCAACTTCAAACTACTAACACAACTCACAAGTCATTTTGTCTCACAAGTCACGAGTCATTAGACCTCAAGTAACAAGTAAACAATTTGCTTACCATTTGTGTCAAACTAATAGGTTAGGTTAAAGTAATTAAGATATTTGTAACATTTACTTAATATTAAATAATTAATAAAATTAAATATCTTATATTTAATTTTATTAAATAAATAATATAATTTAAATATTTCAAATTAAATCTACATCATTGATCAAATAACTAATTTGGTAGATTTAATAAGATCTTGACACTTGTCAACAAGTCATGGTATCAGATGTCACCTTAATACTTTAACAAATGACCAAATCAAAATTTGCCACTTTAAAGCAAAATATTATCTAGATATTCTATATTTATTTACAAATAATTCAATATTTAATTTAAATATAAAATCAAATATGATGTATTTAATATAAGTTTGACACTTGGCAAAATCAAATGATGCCATGTGTAAAGATAAAAATTGGACACTTGTACAAATAATAATTTGACATGTGTAAAGTTAATTAATATCTAGATATTATATTATAATATCAAATATTATAATTATAAATATCTTATTATTTCTTAAACAACGTTATCAGTCTCTCAACTATCCGCAAATCACATTTACGATATTTATGTAACATCCCCAATTCGGAGATGCTATCGGCATGGAATATGTCATCTTATCCCCTTGAGCTTCTGACCATCTAACTATGATTAATGCTGTAAAATTCATTACAAACATAAACTCACACATAGGGACCATTGCCCAACTCAATAATCATGGAAATGCATCTCAAATACTTATACCATGTACTTAATAGTACATTACATTACAACTATGATATTGGACACACTCAATGACCGATACTATACAGTATGTCATGCAACTTTTACTTGACACTGACTATACTGAATTTTTGTTCTTAATATGGTGGACTCAACACCCTGGTGACTGGCATCAGTATCTATCCTCCCGAGCTCGTCCTCCGATTAAACCTGTAAAACAGAAAACACTGGGAGTGTGGGTGTTAGATTGTTTGAAGGATCTAATGAGTGGACAATTTAAAATGGAAACTGAAATACTTTGTGAAAACATATGGTTCTAAAACCAAAATCATCTCATGAAAATCATCTTTTCTGAAATCTATTTCTTATCTAGAAACACATCTTTTTTTCTGAAAAACTTTTCTGAATATCTTTTCTGTCTGTGAAATACTGAAGTTTTCTATAAAACTGAATTTTTCTAAAACTCTTTCATAAAACTGTATCTTTTCTGAAATCTATTTCTGGAAATCTGTTCATGGAAATCTCTTTCTGAAAAATCTATATTTGAATTTGAATCTGTAAATCTGGCGCATGGGGGTGTCACGCATCACCATCCCCCCATATGCAAATCTGGTGCTTAGGGGTGTCCCATCGTACGTAAATATCTGGTGGTCTTGGGGAGTTAAGTCTTGTCGTCCCCCAAGCCATAAATCTGGAGTCGGGGGTACGGATTTATGCTACCATCCAGACTCAAAATCTGGGATCTAGAGGCATCGATCATCCCTAGTCCTGAACTGTGTGTGCACACGATATCTGTATCCATCAATTCCAAATCTGTGTCAAGTTACATACTGAGGTGGGTTTTTCCCCCATGCCTCGAAGATCATAAAACTCAAGTTCCAAAAATCACTTCTTTATGAAAAACATTTCTCACAACGTTTTCATTCAAAAAATCTTTGAAAGTAATCTTGGCTATCGCCCTAAGTGCTCAAAAGTAAGTATTGATTAAAAATATAAAACAGTTTAAAAAAGGGTCCACTCACTGCGTTTTAGATCTGACTGGCATTACTTTACTTCATCAAAGGAATTTGAGGTTCTTACGATGATCTATAATTGATAGCGTAATTAGAATACAAGTCGTGAGTTATGCTTTGAAACTATTATCGCTATAAGACGTACTATGCTTGTAACATGATATATTACGTGTATATGGGCTGATATGAGACCCTAAGATTGGCCTCTAACATCATAGGTTACATTTGGAAGGGTTAAATATGATTCTGGAAATTGGTCGCACGTCGCAATGCCTACGGGTTCAGACCTGAGGCAGAGCCTCTGCTTGCTCCGCGTCGCGATGCTATGCTTTGAGCGTCGCGACGCCAACTCGATCAGACCTAGATAGTGAGCTTCTGTCTGTTACGCGTCGTAATGCTGAGGGTTTAGCATTGCGACACTAAGCCGATTTCAGGGCCAAGCTTCAACTCTTCAATGTCATTCACAAGCAATCCTCACATTGATAAAGACTCATCTTACATTATCACCCAACATAAATCTTTACTTAGTATCATTAAATCACAAGTAATAATCCCTCAACACATTCAAACACACTAAGGCTTCTTTCCATACTCAATGCTATCAAGTCACTCTCCAAAATACATGCTAATAACATCTTTAATGTCAATTTAGCAAATCCAAATTCTAGGGTATGAAAGGTGCGAATTTGAGTTTCATTTTCTTTACTCAAACTGAAAAATAAGAAGGTGAAAAGAGAAAGGAAGCTCACCATGTTTAGAATAGTGCTTGGGAGTATAAAATGACTTGAGGTTGAAGACAAGAGAATGAGAAGAAATGGCATTTCCTCCCTTCTAAGTTTCACATTTCTTTCTTGTGAGGGAGAGAGTGAATAATGTCTAATTTATAGACAATGGCTGATTTTGTGTTATGAGATGAGTGGTTGTGATGGTGCCACATCACTCAAATCTAGGTTATTCTCGAAATTACTATAATAGTCACGGAATTCGTGATTTTTGACTCATTTCGGGTTCGAATATGGAGAAATGTCCAACTCGAAAGTTATAGGTCTCGATCTTAGCTTTCCGATGACATAAAATGTATAAAAATTAGAGATCGTATGAAAACGTTATGCCCTAAATACTAAGGGTTATTCGGAAAGGAACGTAAACTAAGTTCCGCATAGGAATTGTAAGGAATTTGCTGAATGTCCCAAAGTCATTTCATGAGCACGTACTTATTTGAATATGATTTACATCATGCATTATGCCATTAAGAACTAGTAGTTATCGAGATTATTGGGGTGTTACAATTTCTAAAATTATCGGAATATTTTCTGAATAAGCTGGTGCTAGCGCGTCAATACCGAAAAATATTTTACACTTTACCGATAAAGCACATAAATTATCTTGCGATCATATATCTTAATAAATTCGTCAAATATTCTGCTAATGTGTGTGACCCATTGGGTTCTCCTTGAGTGAATCATTAGTTGACACGAACATATTCGTATCACTTCGGTACAACTCATTGCAACTAAAGTTCCAAATGATCATGAGTGACCTCTAGCAAGGTTTCACGACCCCCAGACACAAAGAAAAAAATATCAAATAAAACCATATAATTGTATTTGCGTGTAGTAAAGCCCCAATGTTGTCAACTCCCGATCGAGTGCGGGCCATGAAGTCATCAAGCTCCTAACTCGATCATAGGATAAGTAAATCAATCATAAACGGGATGTCCATATCCCAAAATCAAGTTTCAGAAGATGTTTGCTCCTGCCAAATACTTGATCCCCGTGTATGATATTTAAGCTTAAGATCTAAAGCTCAAGTATATAAGTCAATAGATTCCATCTCGATGATCACATGTCATCATATATTAAGAACAAATTGCCAACAAGCTTTTTTCACCAGGTGTGACGAGCTCTGTGCAATATGCACAAGTGAACGATGTGTCTCATTGCAGACGACAACCGTGAAGTCTCAATTCAAATGACTAATGGTACACTAGTACGGCTGTGCGATGAATCATTGACTGCAGATAATCGCTCATATGATTCATCACGTTTGGTCAAGTTCAGTAACATGTTTCTCAAAAGTATTACCTATGTTTATGCTCTTGTGCCATTAGACTCGTCACCCAAATATCAGTATCAAGTAGTAATCAATGGTAGCATAAAAAACATATCATTCATATGATGTGATCATCTATGATGACATCACCTCAACTGGAAACAACTTCAGATGTATTTAAATGAAAACTTTGTACTCATATCTAAAACCTATTGTAGATAGAGTCTCGACACGTAATACATCACATGATCGTATTTTGCATGGAATATGTGATATCAACTGAACATATGTAAAATGTTATAAGATTGCCAATATTTTAATCGTAAACTAATTTACAACTAATAATAAGATTATATTTATATAAGGATAATACCTATGAACCATATGACATGATTGGTTCTAGGGCATATCCCCAACAAACTATGACATGATTGGTTCTAGGGCATATCATCAACATCTTCTCATTTAAGAATGCCATAAATGGTGAAGTTTAATGGGAATGGGGATCTGAAAGTACATCTCCGCCAGTATGTATCGCTGATGAGTTCTACTGGTTTGACCAAATGCCAAGTTCAGAAAATATTTGGGATGTCACTTGACGAAGCACCTGTAGTATGATATCACAGTCTGGAGAAGAAAGTAAAAGATGACTGGAGGGCTTTGGCAGAAACATTTTTGATTCAGTATGTCACGGACATGGAGATTGATTTATCACCCCGTGATTTGGAAAACACCAAGCAGAAGCAAGATGAGAGCTTCAAAGAATTTATCGACCGCTGAAGAGGCCAACTTTTGAGAATGCAAACATGACCCTCGGAGAATGACCAAATAAAGATGATCATTAAGGGCACCAAGCCCTCTATCTACAACAAGTTGAGGAAGATGACCTCTATGATCTCTGACTTCTGACAATTGAGAGAAACGGTCTTGGACATTGAAGAATAAGAGGCCGAAAAATGAAAATTTTATAGCCAGAACAAAAAAACTATCGGTGGGCCTTTTGGAACAAAGGCCAGTCCCACTGAGATTGCTGCAATAAGAAACAAAAGATTTTCAAACCTTGGCAGACCTCTGTCGAAGGTATTAGAGAAGTTGAAGAGACATGGCCTGTTGAAACCTATGGAACTTAAACAGTTACCAAACCCAATACCCCACTACATCAACCTAAACCAATACTGTCACTTCCACCAACAAAAAGGCCATGATACTGACAATTGCACCATTTTCAAACATGAAATCCAAGACCTTATAGAAAGTCAAAAAATCCCCAACCCTGAAAGAAACCAACCCAGGACCAGCAGAAACCCTTTACCCAACCACCATGTTGTTGCACCACCATTATACATGATACACTCTGGCCTGTCCGAAAAATACTTCCAAAGAAACCAACCTAACATCAGCGAGGCTGGCGAACTCAATAAATTATGAGAGGACGTTTTTGATAGTGATGAAGATGAACTTAAAAGGATGACTAAGAGTGGCCGATTCTATAATGATGCCACTAAGCAGAAGGAATGGGTAGATGAGGAAAAAGAAAAATAAAAGGGAAAATAAGAAAGGGAAGGAGAAAATATTGTACTCCAGTAAGTGAAGAAAACCCGAGTAGAAATCAACATCTGAGAATTATTGTGTTCCTCCCAATAGCACAAAAGAGCTATGGTTGAAGCACAAATCTAATAGTAGTCACCAGATCTGTTCAAAAAGAAAACAAACAGGTCATAACCTTCTCCGAGGAATAGCTTCCCATAGAGGGACGAAATCATAACCGGCCTATTTTCATAAAAGCTGAGGTTAAGAGCAAAAGAACCTAATGTGTGATGGTTGATGACGGTTCCTCCATTATTGTTTGCCCACTAAAAATAATACCTAGGCTATGTATCTGACCAGATGAAATGATCCTCTCTGATATTACTATAAAAGCTTACAATGACAATAAGCGAGGAGTGGAGGGTACTGTGAGAACACAGGAACAGGGAGACGCATGCTGTCCCGGGCTCGCGGCCTGGTCGGGAGTACGGAATAGCCACGGGGGACTAAACCGGAGAATAATGGAGTCGCCACCCGGTGTGAACCGAGAAAATGAGATTTAAGGCCGCACTCACCCCTCGCAAGGGAAGACCTCAAACCGTTGGGTTCGGAATGGTCCCTTACTTATGCCACTTGTAATGAAAGGATTAATATAATAATTTAATCAGGCTTAAGTAACACTTATTTCTAAGAATATCATGCTTCTACATTCACACACATACATCAACAAGTTCATCTAAATTTATATGTAACACATATTCGAATTTTCATACAGCCTATTTGCATGTAATCTATGTCTCAATTTGCATACATAAGGATTATCATACGGCAAGCATACAAGTTAATTAACACATTGGTAGACACAAAAGCGCAAACAAATAGCATTCTTACTAGCATGCATATTAAGAAAAGATATTTAAGCGCATAACAGAAATAGACAACTAGAGGAGTAATACAAATGCATAACATAAAAAAAGGGGTAACTATATGCTAAGATGGACATGTCGTAATGTGATGCAAAAGGATCTATTTACCGTGTGTGTTCGTGCAGCGTTCGTAGACGCGTTCGAACGGTAAACAGAAGGTTCTCGTTCGAGTAGCGTTTGTAAACGCGTTCGAACGGAAATGAAACAGAATGCTCACGTTCGTATCACATTTGTGAACGCGTTCGAACGGAAATGAAATAGAATGCTCACGTTCGTATGGCGTTCGTGAACACGTTTGAACGGAAATGAAATAGAATACTCACGTTCATATGGCGTTCGTGAACGCGTTCGAACGGAAATGAGACCTGATGCATGATAAGGCAAAATGTGCGCGCGTTTGAGTTGCGTTCGTAGACGCGTTCGAACGGGGACAGATCTGATGCATGAAATGGGACGCAATACATAAATGGTGAATAGTACAATGTGAGGCGCGGCAAAGCATCGTGGTAAAGGGCTTTAACCCTTCCCCATAAGGGATCTTTCATTACACTTACTAAGCCCATGCGCTCGATCGCATCATGCATACAAACATAAAAACAATCATATCAAACTAAGTATGCCCGATTGAACACATCCTACATCCAACCGAACACACATCAACCGGCGCGGTAAAGCATCGTGGTAAATGGCTTTAACCCCTCCCCATAGGGGATCTTTCATTCCACTTACTAAACCCATGCGCTCGATCGAGTCATACATACAAAGAATTAAACACAATAATATCAAACTTAGTATGCCCGATTGAACGTATCTTGCATTCAACCGAACACACATCAACCGGCGCGGTAAAGCATCGTGGTAAAGGGCTTTAACCCCTCCCCATAGGGGATCTTTCATTCCACTTACTAAGCCCATGCGCTCGATTGAGTCATGCATATAAAGAATTAAACACAATAATATCAAACTTAGTATGCCCGATTGAACGTATCTTGCATTCAACCAAACACACATCAACCGGCGTGGCAAAACATCGTGGTAAAGGGCTTTAACCCCTCCCCATAGGGGATCTTTTATTCCACTTACTAAGCCCATGCACTCGATTGAATCATATCATCACAAGTGACATAAGTAAGGGACCATTCCGAACCCAACAGTTTGAGGTCTTCCCTTGCGAGGGGTGAGTGCGGCCTTAAATCTTTGTCCTGGTTCACACCGGGTGGCGACTCCATGTTATTTAGTACTTCACAACTAGGCCACGAGCCTAGAAACAACGTCGTCAAGTTCTGTTGTCTACAGTCTGGCGACTCCACTGGGGATTTAGAGAATTGGCCTCGAAATCATGTCTTGTGATGTGTATGATTTGTGCTTTAGTTGACCGTTTCTATAGTGAGTTGAAAGGGGTGTAATCAAAGGCATTTTTAAGGCTAGGTAATGGTTCGATGTCTTCCTTCACTCACTACCTTTTTATAAGGAAAAGCTGTGAAGACACCTAGATAACCATTAATTGTAGCTCGTTGTGACAAACTAGTTTGGAGGACTCGTTGTTTATTTCTGACACCAAGCGATAAGAGCCTAAGGGGCTTGGGTACTTAAGTGAGCCTCGCTCCACCCTCCCTCTGGGGAATCTACAACGGGAAATCCATTCGACAGTTAGTCATACACCATAACTCGTTGGCACGTACCGTAAGGTATAAAAAAGGTGCACTCACTTGGTCGCTCGAACCCTTGAGTGGAGAGTCATAGTTGTGGGTAATCCTTCGTCAAACGAGAGCCTTTGTCCACACTCCCGTAAACCCACATGTGAACCATAGTTGTATGGCCTATTGGGGCCACCCTTTATGCTTTTGATAACCCCATGCATATTATGTCTCATATATCCCATGCATCTCATGCATACATGCATCATGTTAACCCACGTGTCTTAAAAATCATCATAGATATCCGTTGGGTTAGAAAAAAAAGAAAGACTTGTCAAATGAGAGTTTAGCAAACATTGACATCGGGAAAAAAGGAAATCGAGAAACAGAGAACTTTACTGCAAGGATAGAAAGACCATGGTGGGCCCAAAAAAAAAGATAAAAAAAAGATAAAAAAAAAGAGAAAAAAAAGATAAAAAAGAAAAAAAAGAGAAAAAAAAAGAAAAAAAAAGGAAAGAAAAAAAGAAAAGAAAAAATTGTTGTTTGTTTTAGTCCTTGATAGTTAGACATAAGTCCAATGATGAAATTGTTTGCTTCAGGGTGAAACCTTAGAAACGATAAACTCTTGATATGCTTTAATCTGATACTTTGAATAATTGATCTATGTTAGACTCGTAAGAACTTGATTATGGTTCTTAGCAGTGAAAACCTGAGTAGTTAGCAAAGTGACTAGTTGAAGAAATTGTAGGTCGGTGAATGACCGTTTCCTTAGATGTCTATCCTGACTCGCTTGTGTTATGATGTGTGGTATGGTTGAAAATGAAAGAAAAGTCTCTAAAGAAAATAATTGAACCACTTATAACTGATAAGAGTGAAGCTACCCATGGGCGAGTATTAGGACCACCATGAGGAGAAATGCTACCTTAAAGGGTAGGTGTGTCGAAAAGAAAAAAAAGAAAAGAAAAGAAAAGAAAAAAAGAAGTTCAAAATAAAAAGAGAAAAGAAAGAGACAAGAGAAAAAGAGAAAGAAAATCATACCACATTGAGCACAGAAAAGCAACTGCAGGCATAATTGAGATATCTAGGTTGGTTTGACCCATCGATCCCGATTTTTGAAACGAAATCATGGAGTTGGCTTACTTAAGGGTCAAGCTGTGAAAGAACTTTTGCACATACACACATTGAGTCTGGCTTAGATAATTTATTCAAAGACTTGGATTTGAGTTGTGTTGAATGTTTTGAAGGTTCTCTGGTTTCAATACTGAGCATTCTTTGAGGACAATGATATGTATAACTATTAGGACTATTTCGTAGAATGTGATATAGCATGATGATATGGAAGGCCCCACCATGTGGTTCATCTTGATCAAGTACAAAATAGCAGAGAGCATAAAGCTAAATCAAGACTGGGGGTGACCAGTCTACTACATCGTGAATCAGGGACATAACAAGATATTGGGTCATGAGACTAGAGAGAAGGCCGAGCAATCACCTGGAGAACTGGCGGAAAACCTAACCCAGCGGGATAGGAAAATCATTCATGCATGCATGCATACACGTAACATATTTTGCATTCTTTTGTGTTTGTTTTGTTTTTCATAGGTTTCAAAGAAGAAAAAGAGAAAGCGGCAAAGACAAGCCAACCAGAATCAACAACATACGAGTAGTAGTTTTGGGGATGAGTCCCAGGGCTGAGGCCCATATCAGTATCAGCATGGGGGCGAGGCCCATATCAGTATCCGTTTGGGGTGAGGCCCATATCAGTATCAGCATGGGGCGAGACCCACATTAGAGTTAGCATGAGGGCAATACCCATATCAGTATTCGTTTGGGGATGAGTCCCGGGGTTGAGGCCCACATCAATATCAGCTTGGGGCGAGGCCCACATCAGTTTCGGGCGAGACCCGCATTAGTATCAGTTTTGGGGCAAGGCCCACATCAGTTTCAGTCTGGGGGCGAGGCCCACATCAATATCAGTTTGGGGCGAGGCCCACATCAGTATCAACTCAAGGCTGAGGCCCACATCATCAGAATTTTGGAATGAATCCAGGGAATGAATCCCAGGGCTGAGTCCCACATCGTCAGGTTTTGGAATGAATCCCAGGGCTGAGGCCCACATCGTCATATTTTGGAATGAATCCAGGGCCGAGGCCTACATCAGCATCAGTTTAGGGCGAGGCCCACATCACATCAGATCAGTTCTGCCAGGAATGGCACTCCGAGAATGGAGATATAGTCCGGGAATGGACAGCTCAAGAATAAGCACGCGCGAGAATGGCACGCCGGGAATGGCACTCCGAGAATGGAGATATAGTCCGGGAATGGACAGCTCAAGAATGAGCACGCCCAGAATGGCACGCCGAGAATGGCACTCCGAGAATAGAGATATAGTCCGGGAATGGACACGCCGAGAATGGCACGCCGGGTATGGCACTCTGGGGGCGAGGCCCACATCATTATTAGCATTCAGACCACAGCGACGCCCTAGGTACGGGGTTAGCACGCTAGGTACGGCATGTGGACTATTCAGACATTTTGTGGCTCTCTAGGTACGAAGATGTCACTCTGCGACACCCTAGATACGGGGTTAGCATTCAGACATTTGTGGCACTCTAGGTACGGAGGCGTCACCGCGACACCCTAGGTACGGGGTTAGCATTCAGACATTTGTGGCACTCTAGGTACTGAGGCGTCACTGCGCGACACCCTAGGTACGGGGTTAGCATTCAGACAATTGCGGCCACTCTAGGTACGGAGACGCAACTGTGACACCCTAGGTACGGGGTTAGCATTCAGAAAACTGTGACACCGTAGGTACGGGGTTAGCACACCAGGTACGGCATTCAGACCACATCGACACCCTAGGTACGGGGTTAGCACGCCAGGTACGGCATGTGGACTATGTGGATTATGTGGACAACCGAGGACTACCGTGGACTACCGTGGACTATGTGGACTACCGAGGACTACCGTGGATTACCGTGGACTGCCGTGGACTATGTGGATTATGTGGACTACCGAGGACTACCGTGGAGTATGTGGACTACCGTGGACTACCGTGGAGTATGTGGACTACCGAGGAGTATGTGGACTATGTGGACTACCGTGGACTACCTAGGAGTATGTGGACTATGTGGACTACCGTGGAGTATGTGGACTACCGTGGACTGCCGTGGACTGCCGTGGACTATGTGTATTATGTGGACTACCGTGGACTATGTGGACTACCGTGGACTACCGAGGAGTATGTGGACTATGTGGACTACTGTGGAGTATGTGGACTACCGTGGACTACCGCGACACCCTAGGTACGGGGTTAGCACGCCAAGTTTGGCATTGTGGACTACCGCGACACCCTAGGTACGGGGTTTAGCACTATCAACTCAGCACAGCAGGCAGACCAGGTGACAGCTGGCGAGCCAGGTAAGTAAAAATGCATTGCACGTACTTTGATAGGATTGTCATTGTCACACACTACACAAGTCCCATCAAAGTGGGGGGCGACTGTAGGCATTGCATTTTTGCATATCAGCCCGATGATGAGTCTCGTATGGAGACACTACCTCTTTAGTTGTGAAAGCCGCGGGAAACGGACGTTGGAAGGGTAAAGTTGGAAATTAGCATTTTGTCAGAGTTAACTCGCTTGTTTCGCTTCGGGTTTGCTTGTTGGACCTCTGTTTTAAAACACACCAAACCCATTAAAACACATCTCACAAATTAAATAATTAAAACATTTAAAATACATGTCACAAATTAAATTAAAACCAATTAAATTAAACTTAAATTAAATTAAATTAAATCACATTCACCAATTAAATTAAACTTGAAATTAAATTAAATTAAATCACATTCACCAATTAAATTGAACTTGAAATTAAATTAAATTAAATCCTAATTTAAATAAAACACATTCCTAATTAATTAAATCACCTTCCTAAATTAAATAAATCATATCCTTAACTAAAAAGAACAATCAAATCAATTCCCCTAATTAAAAGATTTCCTTATCATATACTAAATTAAAATATATCCATAATTAATACACAAATCCTATTCCTTCCCCAACAAGGTAAACCCCCTCCCTTGGCCTATAAAAATAACCCTTCTCCACACAAACCAAACCCTGGCTGGCTGGCCGGCTCATTATCACAAAATCAACCCTAAATATTCCAAGCCCACTCCACTCAAATTGCCGAGCAACCCTAACTTCATTCAGCCTGCCGAGCCACGCACAAATTGCATAAACTCACTCGAACCCTCTCCATCAGCCCTTCAACGCCAGCCCCTTCACCCATTCACTGCCCAGCCTCAACACGCTCACGTCCTCACACCTTGCCCTCACCTGACGCAGACCTGCCCCTCTCATGCACTAGATCCTTCACGCCACCTAGAGCCCTTCACCCAAATCAGCCTTCTCACGTTCACTACTACCAGCTGCACGCCAATCTCCACTACCTCAACTAGCCCACAACGCACTCACCGACCATTCGCACCTTCACTTGTCCAAGCAGTCCTCAGCCAGCTCATGCAGCCTAGCCCCACGTTCACGCCACCTTCCAACACTCACGCTATCTACACTCACCAACACACAACCAATAAACCCACACGTAGCACATACCCTTTGCTCCACGCCTGCCCCATTTGCTTACAAGCCCCCACACGTAGCACATACCCTTTGCTCACTGTCGCAAATACCCTTGCAAACTCAGCCAACTCACTGCCGAGAATAAGCCCTCTGCCCTCCAGAAAACTGCCATAAATCACCCTTAAAACACCCCCGAAACCAGCCCCAAAACTACTCGAAACAGTACCCCGAAACTGCACAAAACAGTACGTTAATACACCAAAACAGTGACCAGAAAACCGCGAGGAAATAGGAGCGAAACGGGGTGAAAACAGTAGCCCGAACAGCGAAACAGCGAGGAAAAATCTTGGATTGGAAAACCAGAAAAGTTGCGGAGCAATAATCCTTCCGACGGCCGCGTAACGCGCTTTCGAGGAACGACAAAAGAGGTTAGACCTGAGGGCACCTTCTTCATTTATTATCTTTCGTTTCTTTTATTTATTTTCAAAATATTATTGCATGAGAGTTGTTTGAGGCATGATGTGATTGTTCGATGAGCGGGATATGTGTTCCCTTTTGTGGTATATCGGATGGAAACCCGGACGTAAATTCTGTAGCCGATTCCGAATGGACGGTAGTATGGTCTGCACTCGGGATACAACGCCACGTACCACTTAAGATACACGTATCTCGTCTCATCCAAATTTGTATTTGAGCATGTCATAGTTCTAGGCCGTTTATTTATTATTTTAAGCATTATTCAATTTAGTCTTGTTATTTAATTTTCAAAGCATGATTGTGTTATTTAGGCATGTTGTTTCTTCATTCTTTATGCATGATGTTTCGTTTAGTTTATATTTATGTTTAATTAGTTATTTGTTTACTTTGGTTTAATGGTTCAATATGCTCGTTGGGTTATATTGTGTGGAGTTATTTGGATGAAAGCATGTTAGATCTAAGTACCATTGAGCATGAATATTGAATAGATTCGGTTAGTTTATTGCACAAATCATATCATCACAAGTGACATAAGTAAGGGACCATTCCGAACCCAACGGTTTGAGGTCTTCCCTTGCGAGGGGTGAGTGCGGCCTTAAATCTTTGTCCTGGTTCACACCGGGTGGCGACTCCATGTTATTTAGTACTTCACAACTAGGCCACGAGCCTAGAAAAACGTCGCCCAGGTTCTGTTGTCTACACTTTCATACCCAATCTCGCCAGAATTTTCAGCGGACACACATTGATGGACGAACCGTCATCCACCATCACACATGAAGTTTTCTTGCCCCTCACTTCGGCCCTGATAAATAGAGGCCTATTATGATTTCTCCCCTCCGGCGGGAGTTCATCCTCAGAAAAAGATATCTGCAAAGCTTCTTTCTGAACTGACCCAACAAACATTGCAGGGTTGGCGTCTTCCGGTACCACAATTTTGCTCAAGGCCTCAACCATGGCCTGTCTATGCTCTCGGGATGCACATAACAGTTCCCAAATACTCACTTGTGCTCTAGTCTTCCTCAATCGCCTCAGCACTATATCCCCCTCAGTATTTTCTGCAGTCTCAACCATTTCTCTACCATCTGTCAAAACTCTCTTACCCTTTTCTGCCATATCATTGTAAAAGTGACCGCTACGCGTCATTCCCCTACTTCTTCCTCATCACTGCTAGAGAAATCGAGCCAAAAGCTTTTCCCCTGCTCTGTCTCATCTTCACTAGTACTATCCCAGATTCCAAGGCAAAAGGCTTGAGGGTGAAAGGATTTTAGGACAAGGTCTTCTGGGAGGCCAGAATTGATCATATAGGCTGGTGGTGGTACGGCGCGGTAATTGGGTAAGGGGTTTCTGTGTGTGTCAGGTTGTTCTGTTTCTGGGTCAGGTATTTTCTTGGAGTCTATCAGGTCTTGGATTTCATGGCGGAGTCGGGCGCAATTGTCAGTGTCATGGCCCTTTTGTTGGTGAAAGTGACAGTAAAGGCTTAGGTTATAATGTGGTGGTGGTGGATTGGGTAATGGTTTGGCTTCCAAGGGTTTTAAGAGCCCTTGCCTCTTCAGTTTCTCTAGCACCTTGGACATGGGCATTCCCAAGTTGGAAAACTGTCGGTTCCGGATAGCGGCAATCTCAGCAGAAACGGGCTTTGCTCCCGATGTTCCCCCAATGGGCCTCCTGTCCAGACCATAGAATTTTCTATTCTCGGCCTCTTCTTCCTCAATATCCATGACAGTTTCCCTCAACTGCCGAAAATCAGTAATCATGGAGGTCATCCTCCTCAGCTTCCCATAGATGGAGGGCTTGGTGCCCTTGATGATCATTTTAATTTGGTCCTTCTCCGAGGGCCTAGTCTGTATTTTCAACAACTAACCCCTCCATCGGTCCACGTACTCCTTAAAACTCTCCTCCGATTTCTGCTTAACATTCTCCAGATCGCGGAGTGACAGGTCGATCTCTAGGTCAGTGACATACTGCTTCAGGAAAGCATCAGCCAACTCCCTCCAATCTTCTTTCACTTTCTTCTCCAAGCTGTGGTACCACACCACGGGAGCTCCTTCAAGCGAAATCCCGAACATTTTATGCACTTGGCGCTGAGATAAGCCAACTGAACTCATGACTGATACAAACTGTCGGAGATGCACCATTGGATCCCCATTCCCGTTAAACTTAGCCATATCAGGCATCTTGAACTGTGCCGACAACTGTTCCTTGAAAGTCAGTGTGTCATAATCCAGCAGATCCTCATTCTTACCCCTCATCTTGCGGGTAACCGACTCAACCTGATCCCAAAGTTTCTGTAACTCTGCCTGAGACCCAGATACTCTGTCTGCTGCATACTCTTCCATATCATCATCAAATGTGGGGGTATCATCCCCCAATCTGTTCGGAGATTCCTCTTGCCTCACATCCCCAGAATTAACCCCGACACGAGACCCAGCTATACCAGCAATAGCAGTAGTCAAAGCTTGCAACTGTTCAGTGATCTTGGTGAGACCGTTCTCTAACTGATCCATACAGGACACCTCATTATCGGATTCACTCATACTTGTTCTTTTAGTGAGTCTTGTCCCTTCTCTAACCCAAACGGTATCTATGATGTCTTTTTGAGACATAGATGGTGTTAACATGATATATGTATGTATGAGGTGCATGAGATGCATGTAACATATATAACATACTAAATCAATTAAGACTCTCAAACAAATCGGCCCGTTATCATTTTAGAATCTTTCGGGCTAATTGTCATATGAGTGAACCCATCCCAGTTTAAATGGCCCAATGAGTTCACATTTCATGACAAAGTGCCCGACTAAATCCAAATGGTAACGTTCCGAACACAATCACAAAGTGGCCCATCAATCACTTAGAAGCCTTTGGCCCAATAGTCATGAAATACGTTCTTGTCCCAGTTTAAATGGCCCAACAAGCCCATATCCCATGACAAATGGTCCGAATGGATCCAAACGACGATGTTCCCAAACACAAGCATAGAAGAAAGATGATGCAAACATGACATAATAATTTCTACATAATGGCCTATCAACATTTCAGAAGCTTTTGGCCTAATAGTCATAAGGTACGAACTTGCCCCAGTTTAAATGGCCCAGCAAGCCCGCATTTCTGACAATAGTCCAACTGCATCCAAATGAGGATGGTCCACAAGCACATATTCAAGGAAATAATTGTTACTTTAGCCAACCCGGTCTATGGGTGGGTTAGCAAGAGTATAGACAAAGGCACTCACCGGCGAAGGATGGCCCACAACTAGGTCTCCCCACTCAAGGGTTCGAGCAACCAAGTGAGCGCACCCTTTTTTATACACTAAGGTACGTGCCAATGAGCTATGGTGTGTGACGGACTGTCAAATGGATTTCCCGTTGTAGATTCCCCAAAGGGAAGGTGGAGCGAGGCTCACTTAAATACCCAAGCCTCTTAGGCTCTTATCGCTTGTTGTCAGGAATAAACAACGAGTCCTCCAAATTAGTCCATCACAATAGGCTACGAGTAGATGGCTATCTAGGTGCCTTCACAGCTTTTCCTTCTAGAAAGGTAGTGAATGAAGGAAGACACCAAACCATTACCTAGCCTCAAAATGCCTTTGATTAAACCCTCACTTTATCCACTATAGACACGGTCAATTAAAACATAAATCCAAACATCACAAGTCAATATTTCGGGGCCGATTCTCTATCCCCAGTGGAGTAGCCAGACTGTGGGAACACAGGAACTGGGCGACGCATGCTGTCCCGGGCTCGCGGCCCGGTCGGGAGTACGGAATAGCCACGGGGGACTAAACCGGAGAATAATGGAGTCGCCACCCGGTGTGAACCGGGAAAATGAGATTTAAGGCCGCACTCACCCCTCGCAAGGGAAGACCTCAAACCGTTGGGTTCGGAATGGTCCCTTACTTATGCCACTTGTAATGAAAAGATTTATATAATAATTTAATCAGGCTTAAGTAACACTTATTTCTAAGAATATCATGCTTCTACATTCACACACATACATCAACAAGTTCATCTAAATTTATATGTAACACATATTCGAATTTGCATACAGCCTATTTGCATGTAATCTATGTCTCAATTTGCATACATAAGGATTATCATACGGCAAGCATACAAGTTAATTAACACATTGGTGGACACAGAAGCGCAAACAAATAGCATTCTTACTAGCATGCATATTAAGAAAAGATATTTAAGTGCATAACAGAAATAGACAACTAGAGGGGTAATACAAATGCATAACATAAAAAAAGGGGTAACTATATGCTAAGATGGACATGTCGTAATGTGATGCAAGAGGATCTATTTACCGTGTGCGTTCGTGCAGCGTTCGTAGATGCGTTCGAACGGTAAACAGAAGGTTCTCGTTCGAGTAGCGTTCGTAAACGCGTTCGAACGGAAATGAAATAGAATGTTCACGTTCGTATGGCGTTTGTGAACGCCTTCGAACGGAAATGAAACAGAATGCTCACGTTCGTATGGCGTTCGTGAACACGTTCGAACAGAAATGAAACAGAATACTCACGTTCGTATGGCGTTCGTGAGTATCATATCAAACTAAGTATGCCCGATTGAACACATCCTACATCCAACCGAACACACATCAACCGGCGCGGTAAAACATCGTGGTAAAGGGCTTTAACCCCTCCCCATAGGGGATCTTTCATTCCACTTACTAAGCCCATGCGCTCGATCGAGTCATGCATACAAAGAATTAAACACATAATATCAAACTTAGTATGCCCGATTGAACGTATCTTACATTCAACTGAACACACATCAACCGGCGCGGCAAAGCATCATGGTAAAGGGCTTTAACCCCTCCCCATAGGGGATCTTTCATTCCACTTACTAAGCCCATGCGCTCGATTGAGTCATGCATACAAAGAATTAAACACAATAATATCAAACTTAGTATGCCCGATTGAACGTATCTTGCATTCAACCGAACACACATCAACCGGCGCGGCAAAGCATCGTGGTAAATGGCTTTAACCCCTCCCCATAGGGGATCTTTTATTCCACTTACTAAGCCCATGCGCTCGATTGAATCATGCATAAATAAGCAACATGCAGAATTCAAGTGACGAAAAATAAATAAACCAAAGCAACACAAAGCAAAAGAGGGTGCCGTTTACTCAAGCGGTACGTGGAGTTGTGTCCCGAGTACAGATCATATTACCGTCCATTCGGAATTGGCTATGAAATTTATGTCCGGGTTTCCATCCAATATACCGCGAGAGTTGACACATCTCTCATTTCATCCCACAGCCACAACATACAACATCTCATAATTCATGCAAATTTATTTACTCAAAGGCCACAACATGCAACATGACAATCACACAAGCAATATTTAAGAAATAGTACAAAAGCGAGTGTGAAAGATACCCTCAGGTCTAACCTTTTAGCCAACTTTCAGGCTTGCGTTTCACGGACGTCGGAAGGGTACAACTCCTCAACTTCTCCGGTTCACTGGTTTAGCGTCCTAGCTCACTGCTTTGCTGTTTTGCTTGCGGTTTGAACTCCGTTCTGCTACTGTTCGGCCTCCGTTTTGCTGCTCACTGTTCAGGTCACCTGTTTTGACGTTTCAACGGACTGTTCCGAGTTTTTTGTGTGGGTTCTTTGTGCAGTTGTGTGTGATTATTTTAAAGATTATGAATGCAGTTTTTAAGTTACTGTTTTTAAGGTTTTTTAGGGAATGTTTTAAGTGTATTTTTTCTGTTGTTTTAGGGGTTAAATTACTGCTGTTTGGGCGTGACTTAGGGACTGGTTTGGGTCAGTTTCGGTGGAAAGGGGCTGCTGTTCGGGGGTACTTTAGTGGCTGTTTGGGGCGTGTTTGGGCTGTCGTTGGGGGTATATTTTTTGGTGATGTGTGGAGACTTAGGGGGTTGCTATTTTCGGTGGTGATTATGAGTTTTTTTGGTGGTTGGAGGGGGTGTGAATGGCTATTGTGTTTTCGGTAATATGAGAGTGTTTGAGGGCTTGTTGTTTTCGGTAATGTGAGGGTGGGGGTGAAGAGAGTTGTTTGTTATTATGTGTATGAGCTAGGGGTTGGAAATTCTTTTCTTCTTTTTTCTTGTGATGGGCGTGAACTAGGAGGAGGGCTTTGGTTAGGGGTTGTTTATATAGAGAATGGTTAGGGCTTCACCTTGTCTCACAAGGAATGGATTAGGTGCATTAAAGAGAGATATGATTTGGTGTTGAGCAAGGAAAGTCAAGGATTGAGGGGGGACAAATCTTGGCTAGATTAGGAATACAAAATATTTAATTGGTTATGATTGATTTTAATTAGGCATGACATCTTTTTAATTTAGTATGTGATTTGTTTAGTTAGGAAGTTAATATATTTGATTTATCTTAATTAGGTATGATTATATTTTGTGTTTTATTTAATTGGTAAATGGTTTAAATATTTTATTTAATGTTTAATGTTTAATTTAATTAAATTGAGATGTGTTTTATGGGCTTTGGGGAGCTAAATGGGCTGGGATGCGAGGCTAGCAGCAAAACCAGAAACACCAACGCCGTTCGAACGCCAATTCGAACGCTACACCGAACGTCCGCAATCTGCCTGACGTTCGAACGAAGTAACGAACGCAGCATTAACGAAGACAGTGAGCTTGTGACATGAACTTGATGACGTACTTATTTTGAATTTCCCCTTCCGACCTCCGTTTCCCGCAATATTCTTAGCTAAAAAGGTAGTGCCTCCAACTGAGACTCATCATCGGGTTTCACATGCTAAAATGCAATGCCTACAGGTACCTTTACTGCCATGGTCAAGGTAGGCCCGATAGAAGATGATGTGGAATTCACGATGCTAAGAATCCCGGCCACTTTTGTTTTACTCCTAGGAATTCCATGGTTCCATAAACTTAGAGGGGTACCATCTACGCTGTACCAAATAATTAAGTTACTGCATGAAAAAGAGATCATCACTATTGGATTTGAATCAGGAAATATTGTGGCCACCCTATAAGTCTACCATTTTATGAAATTTCAGGTTGCATCAATCTTTGAAGAGTGGGTAGATCCTAAAGTACCTAGGATCATGGAGAAGATGAAATACAAGTCTAACACTAGACTAGGGGCACAAGGCCAATGAATAAGTTCACTGTCTGATTTCAAGGGCGGACTACCAAAAAAGGACTGAGGTACCACTCAAATGAAGAAAGGGCAATATCCAAGAAGGAGTGGATGAAACCAACAGATTTCTTTGTGAAGGCCAAGTACCAAGGAGCTCCGGAGTCATATGAAGTCAGTGATATCACCATACCAGGCTTCAAAATATTTGCTGGTATGATATACTGTGAAGGAAGTCTGATGTTGAAAGAAGTAAATGATACAAAGACAGAGAAGCATAAGAATATTAGGAGGAAGAACTTCTACAACTCGAAGGGTTAACACTAGAAGACTCAACGTCAATCGAGGAAGAAGAATACTTTGAAAGCACTTATGTACCCGAGCTTTTTTTATTTTAACTTTGTATTAAAAATTAATAAGATGAATTATTTTGCTTACTTGTCTGATTCTTTTTCTTTTAGCATGCATCATAACATGAATGACATGATCATATTTGCCATTAATTCAACTAAAACAGAGGCATTTAATCTTGGTTTATGTGAAAATCCCAAGAATATATTAATTGCAAGTGAGGTTACCCATGGAGATAGAAAAGAGATAGAAAAATTATTGAGAAAATATGCAAAAGTATTTGTCTGGTCCTATGAAGACATTCATATAGTTGACAAAGCATAACACAACACATGATATCTCAATACCGCAACATGAGACCTATAAAGTAGAAAATTCACATAATGAGGCCAGAATGGGCAGAGAAAATCAAAGAAGAGGTGAAGAAACAAGTAGAGGTAGGGTTTCTGGAGGTAGTCAAGTACCCGGAATAGTTATCCAATATAGTATCGATCTCGAAGAAGGATGGAAGGGTAATAATGTGTGTAGACTACAAAGACCTTAACAAGGCCTGCCCAAAAGACAACGTTCCATTACCATACATAGATGTCTTTGTGGACAATGCAACCTTGTTAGCTATGTACTCTTTCACAGATAGGTTTTCAGGATACAATAAGATATTTATGGCTGAAGAAGACAAATATAAGATGCCCTTCATCACGAAATGGAGAGCGTACTACTATAAGGTGATGCCTTTTGGATTAATGAATGCAGTTATGACTTGAAGCATAAGGAGGTTGAAGTATATGTCAATGACATGATGGTCAAGTCTGGAACAAGAGAGGAACACCTTGTTGCATTGGAGAAGTTCATTCATAGAGTAGACAAGTATAATCTCAGACTTGACCCCAAGAAGTGTGTATTCGGGGTCATATATGAAAATTTACTGAGGCATGCAGTGAGAATGAGAGGAATAGAAGTAGATTATAGGAAAACCAAGACAATAACGGAGATGCCATCACCCAAAATAGAGAAGAAAGTAAGAGCTTTTATGGGGAAGATACAGTACATCAGCTGATTCATCACCAAACTAACATCGGTATGTGAGCCGATTTTAAAATTACTCAGGAAGGATCAACTAGTAGAATGGAACGAATTGTGCCAAAAGGCCTTTGAAAAGATTAAAAAGTACTTGACCAAACCCTTCATCAAAGAATGGAGAGCATACTATTATAAGGTGATGCATTTTAGACTAAAGAATGCAGAGATTACCTGTCAACAGATGGCTACAACCATGTTCTATGACTTGATGTATAATGAGGTTGAAGTCTATGTCAACGACATGATGGTCAAGTCTGGAACCAGAGAGGAACACCTTGTTTCATTGGAGAAGTTCATTCATAGGGTAGACAAGTATAATCTCATACTCGACCCCAAGAAGTGTGTATTCGAGGTCATATCCGGAAATTTGCTGAGGCATACGGTGAGAATGAAAGGATTAGAATTAGATACCCGCACCCAAAATAGAGAAGAAAGTAAGAGCTTTTATGGGGAAGATACAATACATCAGCCGGTTCATCGCCAAACTAACATTGGTATGTGAGCCAATTTTGAAATTACCCAGGAATGATCAATTAGTATAATGGAGCAAAAAGTGCCAAGAGGCCTTTGACAAGATTAAAAAGTACTTGAACAACCCACCAGTATTGAAGCCATCGAGACCTGGTAAACCTTTAGTCTTGCACTTGGCTGTGGAATCTGAAGCCATGGGGACCATGTTTGTACAAGAAGATGATGTTGGGGTGGAACACATAATCTACTATCTCAACAAGAAAATGTTACCGTATGAGACACGTTACCAAGAAGTGGAGAAAATCTATTTGGCAGTGGTGTAGGCCTCTAGGAAACTGCGACATTACTTCCAATCCTATAAGATACAGGTTATCACAAGGAAAATCCATTGAGGTACTGATTACACCCAACAAGTACTTGCGGTTATTGCAGTATAGTTCCTTAGAGAGATGGTTACAAGGAACTAATTCACTTAAAGAAAACGTTAGCAATAACTTGATTAAAGAAAATGGTTTAATTGGTAATGTGAAATAAAAACGATGAAAATTACGTAAGAGTTATCAGTAGAGAAAAGCAGCAAAGCATTGGGAATCCCTCTTGTATCAAATCCATATATTCGGTAGTAGATTCTGTTTATTACTCAATTGAAGGTTTCACATCCCAAACCAACAATCGGAAGATATTTCAATCAAAACATATTAAATTCTAAGGTAATCGATGAATTATTTTCTCTATGTTAACAACATACATTGTTATCGTTATGACCAATCTAACATCGAAAATATACCCTTAGGAAATACTGCAGTAGAAGATCAACTAATAAACAACATTACCAGTCACAACTAGGTTCCTCCAACACACATAGAAAAAGCATGACTATTTGTAGGCACTGCATTTTTACACATGAAACCGATGAGGAGTCTTATTTAGAGACAACTACCTTTTGAGTCACGGAAGCCGCGGGAAACGGATATCGGAAGGGGAAATTCAGAATAAACAAGCTCACTGTCTTCGTTGGTGCTGCGTTCGTTACTTCGTTCGAACGGGAAGCAGATTGCGGACTTTCGTGTAGCGTTCGAGGGAGCGTTCGAACGGTGTCGGTAATTCTGGTTTTGCTGCTAGCTTCACGCCCAGCCCATTTAGCTCCCCAAAGCCCATAAAACACATCCCAAATTAAATAAATAAATATTAAATTAAATATTAAACATTAAAATAAAACATTTAAACCATTTACCAATTAAAATAAACAATTACCAACTTAAACTAAAATCATGCCTAAATTAAACAAATCACATACTAAAATTAAAATCAATCATAACCAATTAAAGCCAATCATATATTTGACTTCCTAATCTAATAAGATACTTACCAATATAAAATATTTGTATTCCTAAACCAACACAAATTAAATATTACAACTTCCTAATTTAAAATATCTTGTCCCCCCTCAATCTTGTGTATACCTTTCTCATCTCTCCTAATTTGGAAACAAATCCCTTCCCTTGTCAACCCTAGCCATCTTCTAATAAACAAACCCTCACCAAGGCCATTCCTCTCCTTCACACAACACAATTCACACCCAAACTCTCTCAAAATCTCTCTAGACTCTCTCTACACACCCAAGACTAAACAAGCAAACAAAAGAGAAAACCCTTCACACATACCAGAAAGAGAATAAAAGAGCCCCAACCAGCCCCCCTAACCATCACCGAAACAGCCACAAACAGCAGCCATCCACCACCGAAAATCACCACAAAACCACACCCTAAAACATGCCTAAACAACCTCCTAGATTACCTTAAAACAGCAGCCCAAATCCTTAAAAAACAGTAACATAAAACTGCATAGATAATCTTAAGAATAATCACATTTAATTGCACTAAGAACCCACACAAACTTGGAATAGTTCATTGAAAACGTTGAAACAGGTAGCCCGTGCAGTGAGCAGCAAAACAGGAGCCGAATAGGAGCAGAACGGAGTTCGAACAGTAAGCAAAGCAGCGAAGCAGTGAGCTAGGACGTTGAACCAGCGGACCAGAAAAGTTGCGGAGCTTTACCCCCCTTCCGATCTTCGTGGAACGTGAGTCCGAGAGACGGCTTAAAAGGTTAGACCTGAGGGTATCTTTCACACTTATTCTCATTTTATTTTCTGGTCATTTATTTTGATTGTATTTTCTGTGTTTGTGATATCTGTTGTGTGTATGATGTATGTTTTGGGTATTGGATGAATGAGAGATGTGTCAACTCTCGCGGTATATCGGATGGAAACCCGGACATAAATTTCATAGCCGATTCCGAATGGACGGTAATATGATCTGTACTCGGGCCACAACTCCACGTACCGCTTGAGTAAACGGCACCATCTCTCTTTCGTTGTGTTGCTTTTTGTTTATTTAGTTTTCTCTTGAATTCAATATGTTGTTTATTTATGTATGATTCAATCAAGCGCATGGGCTTAGTGAGTTAGTCCAAAGGTCCTCCATTTGGGAGACAAAGAGCCGAAAAGGCCACCTTTGTGACACTACTTCGCCGCGCCGGTTGATGTGTGTTCGGTTGGATGCGAGATACGTTCAATCGGGCATACTTAGTTTGATATTGTTGAGTTTATCTTTTATGCATGGATCAATCAAGCGCATGGGCTTAGTAAGTGGAATGAAAGATCCCTTATGGGGAGGGGTTCAAACCCGTTACCACGATGCTTTGCCGCGCCGGTTGATGTGTGTTCAGATTGGATGTAAGATGTGTTCAATCGGACATACTTGGTTGATAGGATTGGTTCTATTTTTGTATGTGTAATGTGACGCGCATGGGCTTAGTATGTTGGTCTAAAGGTCCTCTCTTTGAGAGATCAAGAGCCCCAAAAGGCCACCTTTACGGCAGTGCTTCGTCGCGCCCCTTTATTTTCTGTTTATGTATTACATCCCATTTCATGCATCAGGTCCGTGTCCGTTCGAACGCGTTCACGAACGCAACTCGAACGCGCATACATTTTTCCTTATCATGCATCAGGTCTCATTTCCGTTCGAACGCGTTAACAAACGCCATACGAACGTGAGCATTCTGTTTCATTTACGTTCGAACGCGTTTACGAACGCTACTCGAACGCGAGCATTCTGTTTCATGTCCGTTCGAACGCGTTTACGAACGCTACACGAACGTGCACACACTGAACTGAGTCTGTCTTATTATATTCATGCATAATTGCCTATTGATTGATATTTCTTATGCAAATGTGTCAATGTATTACAATTCGTATGCTTATGTCATGATAATATTTGAGTATTATTTCTTGCGGTATATCGGATGGAAACCCAGACGTAAATTCCGTAGCCGACTCCGAATGGACGGTAGTGCGGTCTGTACTTGGGCTACAATTCCACGTACCGTTTGGAAGAGTGCCAATATGTGTGCTTGTATGGTCAATATGTGTGCTTGTGTTTTCCTGAATGTAATATGTAAAGTTGTATGTTCGTTGCTATCTTGATATATGTTAAGCATGTAATTTTAAATATGAGATATATGTAAAAATGTACACATAAGTTTTATTTTGCATATGAGAATTTAGAAGCATGATACTCTTGGAAATAAGTGTTACTTAAGCTTAGTTAAATTATTACATGAATCCTTTCATTACAAGTGACATAAGTAAGGGACCATTCCGAACCCAACGGTTTGAGGTCTTCCCTTGCGAGGGGTGGGTGCGGCCTTAAATCTTTGTCCTGGTTCACACCGGGTGGCGACTCCATGTTATTCAGTACTTCCCAAACTAGGCCGCGAGCCTAGGAACGGCGTCGCCCAGGTCCTGTGTTCCCACAGTCTGGCGACTCCACTGGGGATAGAGAATTGGCCCCGAATATTGTCTTGTAATGATTGGATATATGTTTTAATTGACCGTGTCTATAGTGGATAAAGTGAGGGTTTAATCAAAGGCATTTTTAGGCTAGGTAATGGTTTGGTGTCTTCCTTCATTCACTACCTTTCTAGAAGGAAAAGCTGTGAAGGCACCTAGATAGCCATCTACTTGTAGCCTATTGTGATGGACTAATTTGGAGGACTCGTTGTTTATCCTGACAACAAGCGATAAGAGCCTAAGAGGCTTGGGTATTTAAGTGAGCCTCGCTCCACCTTCCCTCTGGGGGATCTACAACGGGAAATCCATTTGACAGTCTGTCACACACCATAGCTCATTGGCACGTACCTTAGTGTATAAAAAAGGGTACGCCCACTTGGTTGCTCGAACCCTTGAGTGGGGAGACCTAGTTGTGGGCCATCATTCGCCGGTGAGAGCCTTTGTATATACTCTTACTAACCCACCCATAGACCGGGTTGGCTAAAGTAACAATTATTTCCTTGAATATGTGCTTGTGGACCATCCTCATTTGGATGCAGTTGGACTATTGTCAGAAATGCGGGCTTGCTGGGCCATTTAAACTGGGGCAAGTTCACACCTTATGATTATTAGGCCAAAAGCTTCTGAAATGTTGATGGGCCACTTTGTAAAAATTATTATGTCATGTTTGCATCATTTTTTATGCTTGTGTTTGGGAACATCGTTGTTTGGATCCATTTGGACCATTTATCATGGGATATGGGCTTGTTGGGCCATTTAAACTGGAACAAGAACACATCTTATGACGATTGGGCCAAAAGGCTTCTAAATAACAGTGGGCCATTTTATGATTGTGTTCGGAATATTATCATTTGGATTTAGTTGGGCTCTTTGCCATAAGACATGAACTCGTTGGGCCATTTAAACTGGGACGGGTTCACTCTTATGACAGTTAGCCCGAAAGATTCTAAAATGATAACAGGCCGATTTGTGTGAAAATTTTAATTGATTTAGTATGTTATATACATCTCATGCACCTCATGCATACATACATCATGTTAACCCTTGTATTCTGAAAGCCATCATAGATTCCCGTTGGGTTAGAAAAAAAGGAAGGCTCACCAAGATACTGAGAACAGACATGAGTGAATCAGATACTGAGGTATCCCGGATGGATCAGTTGGAAAACGGTCTCGCCAAGGTCACTGAACAGTTGCAAGCCTTGACTACTGCCATGACAAATATGGCTGTGCCCCGTGCTGGGGGAAATTCTGAGAATGTAAGGCGCGAGGAGCCTCCGAATGGGTTGGGGGATGATATCCCCGCTTTTGATGATGATAAAGCAGAGTATGCAACAGACAGAGTGATTGGGTCTCAGGCCGAGATACAGAAACTCAAGGATCAGGTTGAATCCGTTACCCACAAGATGAGGGGTAAGAATGAAGATTTACTAGACTATGAGACAATGAAGTTTGAGGAGCAGTTGCCAGCGCAGTTTAAGATGCCGGATTTGGCTAAGTTCAATGGGAATGGAGATCCGAGGGTGCATCTCTGTCAGTATGTGTCTGTTATGAGTTCAGTTGGCCTGTCTCAGCGCCAAGTCCAAAAGATGTTTGGGATGTCACTCGAGGGGGCACCTGTGGTTTGGTATCATAGCCTTGAGAAGAAGGTTAAGGAAGATTGGAAGGAACTAGCTGATGCTTTTCTAAAGCAGTATGTTACAGACTTGGAGATTGATTTGTCACTCCGAGATTTGGAGAACACTAAGCAGAAGCCGGAGGAGAGCTTCAAAGAGTATGTAGACCGCTGGAGAAGCCAGCTCCTGAAAATGCAAACTCGGCCCTCTGAGAAGGACCAAATCAAAATGATCATCAAAGGTACTAAGCCCTCAATTTATGGCAAGCTGATGAGGATGACCTCCATGATTGTGGATTTCCGACAGTTGAGAGAGACTGTTATGGATATTGAAGAAGAGGAGGCTGAAAACAAAAAGTTTTATGGCCAGAATAAAAGAACTTTTGGGGGGCATTTTGAGACCAAGCCCACTACGGCAGAGGTCGCTACCGTCAGAAATAGGCGGTTCTCCAATCTTGGTAGACCTATATCAAGGGTGCTTGAGAAGTTGAAAGGACAAGGACTCCTGAAGCCTTTAGACCCTAGACCAATCCCGAACCCTGTGCCACACTACTTCGACCTGAGCCAGTATTGCCACTTCCACCAGCAAAAAGGTCATGACACTGACAATTGCCCCCGCCTTAGGCATGAAATCCAAAACCTCATCGATGCTCACAAAATACCCGACCCAGAGAAAGAACAACCTGACACACACAGAAACCCTCTACCAAACTACCACTTTGTTCCACCACCCACCTACATGATCAACTCTGGCCTACCCGAAACCTTTGTCCTCAAAACCCTCCACCACCAAGCTTATTACATGGATGGCAACGAAGGACCATAGGTCAAGGGAGAAGGCAATGCTGCGAATGATGAAGATGTTCCTCCTAGTTTATTTGATCCTGCATTTTTAATAAAGACATTGGTCTTGTCTACTTGTTCGAATCTTTTTTATGATAATAAAGACGTTCATTTCGCTGAATCTCTTCTGCAACATGAGTATATTTGAGAAAAGCATTAAAACTTAGTACTATGATACTCAGCGATATTTAGAACTCGGGGAATCCTCAACAGAAAAGATGAGATAGCCATTCAGAAATAAGGAAATGGGGCAATGAGACTGTCAGAAGGGAATGAGTCCATCGAGCCGATCAATATGGAAAGAATGAAGCAATACTTTACCCGAGGGAGAGAAAACCGAGCAGTCACCAAGAGAATGGCAGAAGACCTAACCTAACGGGATAGGAAACCCAATCATGCATGCATGCATACACGTAACATATTCGCATCCTTTTGGTGTTTGTTCTGTTTTGTAATAACAGGTTTCAGAGGAGAAAAAGAGAAAGCGTCAAATGCAAACCAACCAGAAGCAGTAACAGTACAATAGCAGAGTTTCGGGAATGAATCCCAAAGGAATGAATCATAGGGCCGAGGCCCACGTCGTCTGAATTTTGGAATGAATCCAGGGAATGAATCCCAGGGTCGAGGCCCACATCAGCAGAATTTTGGAATGAATCCCAGGGTCGAGGCCCGCATCAGCAGAATTTTGGGATGAATCCCGAGGGTCGAGGCCCACGTCAGCATCAATCTGGGGGCGAGGCCAATGTCAATAGCAGTTGGGGCCGAGGCCCACTTCAGCAATCAGTTTTGGGGATGAGTCCCAGGGTCGAGGCCCACATCAAACACAGTTTGGGATGAGTCCCAGGGTCGAGGCCCACATTACATCAGCATCAGCATTGTCGGGTATGACATTCTGGGGGCGAGGCCCATATTACATCAGATCAGTTCTGCCGAGAATGGCACTCCGAGAATGGAGATATAGTCCAGGAATGGGCAGTTCAAGAATGAACAAGCCGGGAATGGCAATCCAAGAATGGAGCAGAGTTCAAGAATGAACAAGCCGGGAATGGCACTCCAGAATGGAAGCACGGTTCGAAATGGACCATCTTCTCATCACTCGCCGAAAATGGCACTCCGAAAATGGAGCACGGTTCGAAATGGACCATCATCGCAACAGTTCGGGAATAAAACCCCATTCAGTACAGTCAGGGAACAAAGCCCAGAGGAAGAAAGCCTCATATCAGTATAAGTCAGGGAACAAAGCCCAGAGGAAGAAAGCCTCATATCAGTATAAGTTTGAGAATAAAGCTCAAGGGGAAGAAAGCCTTATGTCAGCACAGTTCGGGAATAAAGCCCACACTCAATACAGTTCAGGAAGAAAGCCCACATTCAGTTCAGCTCAAGGGGAAGAAAGCCTCATGTCAGCACAATTCAGGAAACAAGACCCTCAGCTCAAAATGGGAACAAGACCCACGGGAACAAAGCCCACCACTGAACAAATCAGGGAACAAGACCCTCAGCTCAAAATGGGAACAAGACCCACGGGAACAAAACCCAATACTCAACAATTCAGGGAACAAGACCCTCAGCTCAAAATGGGAACAAGACCCACGGGAACAAGACCCACGGGAACAAAACCCAACACTCAACAATTCAGGGAACAAGACCCTCAGCTCAAAATGGGAACAAGACCCTCAGCTCACTTCAGGAATGAACCAGGGGTCGCAGCACCTCACCACCAAATCAACGCAACTCAACACATGGTAAGTCAAGTGACAGCTGGCGAGCCAGGTAAGTAGAAATGCATTGCATAACTTTGATAGGATTGTCACTGTTGCACATTACACAAGTCCCATCAAAGTGGGGGCGACTGTAGGCACTGCATTTTTACACATGAAACCCGATGAGGAGTCTTATTTAGAGACAACTACCTTTTGAGTCACGGAAGCCGCAGGAAAAGGATATCGGAAGG